>CM077018.1:1098697-1318544 GCA_039090855.1 Macrothele yani
AGATTATTTGGTCGCATAAATGAATTCGAATAACGGGCATTTTGATTGTTTCAGGGAGAAAGTTTCCCTAATGAAGTTGGCAACACTTACCGCTTGTCAATCGTTTTACCAAACGTATTCACCTGCAGGGACATGGATCGGTGTAGTGGAGATCACCGTGCTGTAGTTGTTAAGGCATTTTACCTAAATGGTGACTGTGCTGCCGTTGCTAGACGAGAATATAGGCGTTATCTTCATCTTTTATTGAGACATTACCCTACTCCATCGGATCATGCCATCAAACTATGGGTGAGAACTTTGAAACTATGGGAAGAGTTGCAGCACAATGCTACAGGTGAGGCCTAGGAATATTCCAACACGAGAAAAAATACAGGAAATGCAAAATGTTGTAACACAGAATCCAAAACATTCTATGAGACGAATTTCTTCAGCAGTGGTGATCTCGAGTGGGCATATCCATAGAATCTTAAAGGACGAGTTAAAGTCACAACCTTGTAAGATATAGGTTGCGCAGCAGTTAAATGAAATGACTACGAACACAGAATATCTCGGTCTGTTGAGCTTTGTCTAAATGAAAGACAATAAATATTTGGTCACAGTACCACGATACATTCGTTTACCGGTATCGTGGATCAGTGACGACACCCATTTTCATCTTAGTGGTATTGTGAATACGAAAAAAACTTTCGCTACTCCTCATAGGATAATCTGTGTCAGCTGCATCAATGGCTGTTACACAGGCAGCGGATTACAAGTGCGGTGTTCAGACTAACAATGGGAATAATCAGCCCTTGACTTTGTCAAGAATGCGCAAGTAAAAACAACAAAAGTAGCAGCTCACAAGTATGGTGACATGACACGTACATTCGTCGCAACGCAAATTGCACGATTTCTTTCAAATGAGCCACTTTGGATTCTGCAAGATGGCGCTACGTCTCACTGTTCGAGAATCTCCATGGAAACCGTACGCGCCGACCTTTCGGAAACAATATCACGTCTCAAAATGGTTGACATATCGTGGCACCCCAGGTCTAGAACTTGTCAGTTCGTGATTACTTCCTGTTATGGTATCTTAAAACTGATGTGTATAAAAGGCGCCTTGAGATCAATGCTGAGCTGAAACAATATCCGTACAGAAGTCACAAACATTCCTATTGCGATGATGGAGACGTGCCATAGCCATTTCCGTCGCAGAATGTCTGTGTGTAGACGTGAAAATGGTCGTCACCTGCTGGCATAATTTTTCAAAACATGAACGTCACTGTGCATATTTCACCAATGGCAATGTGTCAGGATGCAATGATTGTGTTTGTCATTTTTTTCTCATTAAACGAAGTATCAGTTTTGTTTCATTTGAAAAACGCCCGGTTTTTTTTCCACACCCTGTGATGGCAATGCTTTTTCTCTCTGTATATGCGAGTAGAATACAATCATAGCAGTTGTTTAACAATAACTTACAGAAATCGCCCTGAAAACACTTGAATGAATGAGAAAAATGGCTCATCGATGTTAAATTCCAAACATTTACTGCATTTTAATGTGGTACGTGTCGAATACATTAATGAAAAGGTACATGGAAAACGTTGACAAACGTGAATAATGATAATATTTTTGTTGAAATTCAAATGGAAACAGTGAAGTTTTATTGAAAAAAGTAGTTTAAATAGAATTTAAGACGGTAATTTAATCCATTCTCGGGTGAAATTCAATTCGAGACAAATAAAGAAAGACTTTTAGATTATCGGGTGTAATAAGCACGTCTTACGCAAAAATAATTTTTCAAATCGGACTAATAATTGCGGCGATATCGTATATACAGACGGACGGACAAACTGATAACATAAGCACGATCTTTTCTTACAAAAAAGACCTGCTAAGAACGGTGCAATTCACAGAAATTGAAAGGTGATGTTACAACTGAGAGTTGATCTAAAACTTTGTATCCGATTTTAAAACAAATGAGGACAACACAATAAACTCCAGAGCAGCTAAAAAAATCAGCATATAAATACAAGCTACTGAGAGAAAGTTTCAAGAAGAAATCCAATCATGGAAAATTACACCAGGTGTTTTAAATCCGCTGCGTAAGAATTCATGCATAAAAGTGGAATGCGGCGTTGAAAAATTTTATATATTATTTATGTATGATTCGACGATCCCCAAATGAGAGTGTAGAACGACCGAATTAAATCCTTAAAAACTAATTTTATTAGCAATTTAAACTTATCTATTTATTAAGGGAGATTGTTTACGATGGAACAGTAAATTTGTGTTTTGACAAAGTAATACAGTTTGTTTTCCCTTTCAATAATGTTGTATTCCTTGCAAATGTATTTTACCAAAAGGGATTGTAACCAAGAAAGGCAGTTTTTTTGTCATTGAGATAGTGAATAATTGTCACAGGCTGTCTGAACGTTCCATAAAGCTGTAATATCTTCGGAATTAATTTTGCCGATATGTTGTTATTAAACTTGTATTCGTCGCATAACTCTCGAAACACACTTCCTTCACGTGAACAAAGGAATACATCATATTTGGTTTTCTGTAATAAAAATGTGAGTTTCTTTGCGCCACTCATATATTTATATTCACTTAATTTTTCACAGAAATTACTAAAAAGAGAAATTGAAAAATAAAAATTATAAAATAGGACACATATACCTTATTTTTAGGCTGTAGTACTTACAAAAGTGTTTTTTTTTATGTTCAACGAGTAGAAATAATTTTGCTCTCTCATAAATCAAACCTAGAAAATGGTCGCTTGAACGTAAAACAATGCATAGCCCTCTCTTCATTTACGAGATACACAATATCGTACTTGTAAAATCTGAACGTTTTTCTGACTCCTTGCAAAATGATTATCGCATTTATAGATTAACGCATTGAAACAGCCGCATCACCGATTCTGCGATTCTACAAAATATGTGGAAACAGTTACGCATGGACGTGCCAACATCACGTAACAAAGCCGACATTCTCTGGAATAAATTGTTCCTTGATGGCAATTTTGGTTATCATCCACCTGCACTTTGCACGATATTTATCTTTTCAATTTGCTAGGCAAATTAGAGATCAGCTTGATTGCTCACTTTAAAATCTTGAGTACAAATCGTTTCAGACACAGCGAGCTGCGTAAAATATATTGCTAACAGCAAATGTGATATGTGATATAAGTTTTCTGCGTAGAAACGTTGAAACTCCAGTATTTAGTACACTACATCTTAACATTAAATGGCACTTAAAATTGTAATACTCAAATGCCGTTTTACAAGAGCAATTTATTAAAGAATTATGCGCTATTTCCATTTTTAATTTAAAAAAAACAGCCATCAGGGTTGACATTTGTATCATCTAAATTAAGGATGCCCAAGTGGTCGCAAAATGCGGTCCAAGTTCGAATGTTTTGTGGCCGGATATAAGGTAACTGAGGTGGGAATTTTGGGATTACAATAGAAAGCGATAAACTATGGGATCAATGAATCTGGATCCTTAACGCATTTGGCAGAAAAGCTGTTAAAGTACACCGAATCCTCTGTTTCATTGAAAAAAAGGAAATTCTCTATGATTTTATCATTTTCTCACACATTGTTGTAAGGTCCATTTATACATTAAAAAACGCACTAAGAAGGAAGCCGGCTTGGACGCAGAAAGATCATCTCTGCGAAGAATATTTAGGCTTATTTTGCTCCCAAAACATATGATTTGTCCATAAGTTTAGGTGTGTGCCACAAAACCCTAAAAGGTTATTTTTTGCCCTCGATGATATTGAAAACAGCTATCTCAGAAGAACGTGTTACAAAAAACTATTTCCCCAAACTTTGAATTAGGGTTTATCATTAGCTGTAACCCAAGTTTTAATAGATGCCATTTTAAAAGCTCATGCAGTAAAAGAAAAAATATTTATCATAAAAAATATTTTAGTTATCCTATTTTTTACTGCAGAAACTAAACAATAATCTATGAAGTGAGCGCTACATACTTAATATCCAAATTCGAAATTAGTGACTTAAATGTTTTTACAGAAATGTTTGCATTGGTCAAATCTTGAACATTTTTGTTACCGAAAAATAGTGTCATAGTGGGAAACGGAGGAGAAGTTAATCTAAAGGAAAGGGACAAGCGTACATGTAAAAAAATCTTTCAGAAAAATAAGTAATGCCATTCGTCACGAAAAAATAATTTTTTTTTCCGGAATAGGAAGATCATCTGAACCTTTGAGAAACTGAGAGAAAGAACAAATAAAACACCCATTTTGGGACTATTAGTGTATTTAAATTCAATGCAAAGCTTTAATGATGTACACAGATTTTATTCCAGATATGACCGTTCCCACAACTTCAAAGAAGAGATTTTGTTTCTTGCATCTAGGTTATTTTTAAAAATCTTTGAAATACGTGGTGCCAAAGGCCAAATAGAACACGTTATCGCTTTTTCTACATTTTTCTTTAATTAAAACACAGCAACCGTAAGGAGAATGCACTTGGGAAGGTATTGAGAGATCTGGGATTCGTACCCAACGGTGTCATGTCTACAATTTTTTAGTTGCTGTGTTAAAAAAAGAAAAATGTATAAAGAGCGATGACTGTCTATTTAAATAGTCTCTACCTATTTGGAAGATTTTTACCTATTTCTCTCGCCCTTTGGATTGGCTGGCTATAATTAAATAGCTTGTGTCATTAAACCCCAACGGATGGAAACGTCTCAGTTACTGAGTCCATCTCTGCTGAATTTGCTAAGTAAGATGCAGAAAGATAAGCACACATAGCGTCGTGGATTGTTGGCACCGTAGCGTAAGGTGAGCACACTCGGCTAGTTATCGAGAGATGTGAGATTCGATCCAAAGGCTATTGAAATGCAATTTTTCGGTTGATCTGTGTTAATTAAAGAAAAATGTGGAAATGTTGAAGACTTTGTGTTATTTGTACTGCCGTCGTTTGACTGCGGTACGGAACACCCTTCTTAATTGCATTCACATTGAAGTAATCCAAGTGAAACGTCTCTCGTTCACGTAAAGTAAATAATTACTTTTCAAAAAGTGTTCCCTTTTAATATATAGCTGTCGATACGAAGCACCAAAAATTTGATCAACCTTTATAACTATATTCATTATACTCTTTTCTTCAGTATTCACAACGTTTTTTTTTTCAATTCCCTTTGGTCCGGAATTACATTCTCTTCATTCTTGCTCTCTGTTATGTAATTTCATGATAGTTAAATTGAAATCAAGTACCACAAAAACACAATAGAAATATAAATCTACAATCAATTTTTTTTCCAGATTTCATATATTTAAGGCAGAAAGATTAGTGACATAATTCTACAGAATTTCCTTTCTGTAGATGTTTGAACGCTGTACGCCTTCAGATTATAAATTGCATGAGTGGAATGAAAATTGTGACTCTCGTTCGAGGAAATGCACCGACTGGTACCTGCAAAATATGCGTAAACCTCATATCGTCGAGGTCACAGCGTCCTATCAGTCCCCAATAAATGTATTACCCCAAATGTTTTTCAATAGAAAACAATTAGGCTGGTGACTCGAACACAGCCTCCGAAAAAACAAAACTCGACTACATATAATAATTTCGTAAGAGGCAAAATTATTTATTATCTCCATTTTAAAAAAAAAAAATTGAATAGAACCCTGTGCTGTAATGAAGTTGTTTATGAAGTTTTGGATTTCCAAAACATGTGATATGTCTTGTATAGGCATTTGATATAAAAACATCCCTTCTTTGCTTAATTAGCTTTTAATACCATGAAAGACCCCATGAGATTAATTTTCTTTCAGGATTCGATTAAGCAATAATTTTATTTGTCTAGGTTTCATTTCATTTTTACAATATTGTTTCTCTTAGAGTGTTCTCTCAAAACATGACTTAAGTTCTAGCAAAAAATCTTGTTAATTATTTGGTTCCCTTTCTAGAGTATTTTAAAAGTATCTAAAGGCAAAGAAAACAGCCTGCATTTGATGAAGCGCAATAAAAATGTTTAATGAGGGCACGAATAAAAATTAAATCCTGCGTCTGAATTTATTATACTGTAGTATTATCAAATTTCAAAAAGAAATTGAAACTATATGCTTCGAATAAGTACAAAAGCTTGTTCAGTTCCTCAATTTATTTGCTCTTTTTTTCGGTTCTTAAATGCACATCTTAATTTTCTGAATAACTATTCAACCATTCTCAGCTTCACAAATAAAGTCTGACCCCAAAATTTCATTTAATATGATAAATGCTTGACGAAACAGTTAAGTTCTGAATGTTACTCAAGAAGTATTAAAGATACATATATAGAAAAAATATGTAACAAAATATGCGATAGAAAGCTAATCAATTTTATACAGATTTTCCCCTTTTACTAACATTCCTCCGAGAAACACAAATTGCATTAAGGGTTACACTAACAACAGATTCCTTTTTTATTCAGCTTCATACATAATTATTTCGCTAAACGCTTGTTTTCTGCGCGAGCAACACTTTGCATTAATTTAAAAGTTGAAAATTCCATTCACACCGATGATCTGATGCTATAAAAAGGCTACAATTACCAGGATCATACAGACATATTATTTACAGTAAGCATCAACTATTAGTAAAGACCTTTTCATTTTTATTACTGCTAACTACATCATTCACATTGAATTTCATTTTAAAATTATGTGTCTTCCAACATATCCCACTTCTGTATGTATCAAGAAATAGTGCAGGGGAGTCTATACTCTGTTTAATAAAGATATTCCGTCTAGTTTGAAGTAAAACGTAAGGTAAAACACTTGATAAGATTGATGTATATCAAGAAGGAAATGTATGTTGGCTTGCCGAGCTTGGAATAGTGGTCATGGTCATAAGAGTCTTTCTGGTTTAAATTGCATCTGACATCAAAAATTATAGATTCCCATGCCTTTTTATACAGGGTCGAATTGTCCTGAGGTCAAAATTGAAAATACTTACTTACATACCTGGTTTCTTTCACTGAATATGTAACGCTGCCTCATCCTCTATTCTTCTTTCTATTATCGTCTTATTTTATGTATGCCTTGCAGTGTAAATTTAAAGAGTTTTTTGTTCTTTCCTGTTCAAAAAATGAATAAAACAGGCTTCTTTCATAGAAGTTTTGGAACTATAATAATAAACCAAAATTATCACCTCCATGGTAATCAAGATAACAGCAGCCAGAAGTGGGTCTCTCAGTTATCCAAGTCGGCGACAGATCACATCACTAAGAATGAAGAATTGATTCGCTCGGTAGAACTTCATTACGGTGACAAAAGGATCGCTCAGATTGCATAAGATTTAATATTGGCGAACGAGAACTGTTTTCGTCCGAAATTGTGTGCTTTGCTGCTCAAAAGGCGAAGTCGTGAAACCAGAAAAGATGTAATTCATGAACACTTTGGATTTCGTCTGCAGTTCTAAGTTATATTGCAACTGGAATCGGTGACTTGTTCATTAACCAGTTTCTCTATTAGAATATAATATATTGTTCAGAGTGTGGTTTTCTGAAATGCACCAGAGTATAGCTGATGGTGGGATATCCAAAAATACAATATCCATTGGTGATCCAATCAGCCCCATGACATACTTTGGTTCAACCACACTAATTCCGAATTAGACACGTTATCAAGTCTTTCCTAAATTGGATAATAGATGGCATCCTGTTCGTTTACCCTCCGAAATCGTTTTGTTTCCCCACAGAAATAGTTTCCATGGAACTATAGGGATATAACGGTCCGGTAAAGAAGTCTTAACAAAGTAAATTATCTCCAAAACTGAAATATTATTTGTGACTTGAAAAATTTGTTTTGCTCGTGAAGGTAAATTATGAAAATCAAACAAGTTAAAAAAATATATTGATTATCTTCCGCGGAATATTTGTGTAATGATACGAACCACCGCATAAGAGCAGAGTAATGAGAATACATGACATTTTCAGCTAACATATATTCCAAAGTACAAGTCTGTTAATCGTTGTTGTTTCTTTTCTTTTCTGATTTCCTTCTGTGATTTTCCGTTTCAGAGAATGCCAATTACTCTCCACACCTTAGGGTTGAGTCCAAGTAAAATGTTTTTTAGATTTCTAGAAGAAATTTAGTGCCAGTTGTTAGAAGTCAATGCTGCAAATGTTAAGAAAGCTCCAGTAATCGCTCATAATGAAAATTCGAGGCTAACTCTATTTACTAGTAAATGGGGAGCAATCTCTGGACAGAAGGATTAACGTCTAGGTTGATCTACATCTTGGAACTCTTTGAATCGTGTTTGACTTTTCCAATGATCCAGGTAAATTCAAATAGGCTAGAAATAGTAATTTCATGTTCTCCTGCTCCAGAGAGTGGAGTGAAACCTGAACTACAGCCTTCTGTTCGTTAATTATTGAATATTTTATTCCACAAGGTCAAATTCGGAAAGGTAACGAACCCTATCTTGGCTGATTTGTGAATCTGACGTAGCACTGCTTTTTTCAAATGGAATGCACAATAAACGATGGAGTCATTTTGTAATCTCATGCATTTCGTAAGTTTCAGACATAGATTTACAGAAGGCAGGGCAGGATTTCTGCCTCTAACAAAAAAAAGTTGAGGTATGCTTCGGCTTTGATTAGCAGATACGTATTATTCCCTTGACGTTCTCTTAGGAACCTTATCAGCTTAACAGAAACAGCTGTAAATAGTTGCATTTAAATTCTTTGTATCCTCGTTTTTTAAGGTAAATTAGATGAAATATTCAAAATTTACTGGCTGAAGGTTCTGAGATGTTTTTATGGTTGTACTCTAAGCTTCGTTTCCTATATTTTTTTCGTAAAGAGTCTCTCAGTTGCATTTTGCTTCTGGAAGGCATTTCTCCGATATAAAAGCATATAATGTAGGATCTGTTTTTATTATTGGTTCAAACCAAAACACGAAAAGTAGAATTTAATAGTATTATTAATAGAAAAGATATTGTGTGGCAATTTAAAAAAAAACATTCAGGTAACTATTTCGGCAAAAGAAAATATATTATCAATAATCTGTGCCAAAAGGTCATTACTTGTATTTTTGTGTTTTTAATTCAATCAGGAATGCTTTTTCAAGAACTTAGGTTCGGCTGAGCTTTCTTTCGGCAGTAGAGAGCCATCAAATCTCAATGTGGCTGACGCAGTCAGAAGTGTACGTCTTTCTTGTTTTGCATGATTACGGTGTATGATAGTCAGGTGATACGACTCTGGAAACAAAAATTACTCCGTTAATGTCACTTGTCACTAATAAGCGCGACGAAAGTGTGGGCCGATGATTTGATACAACCTATGGTTTTTTATGGGAGGAAGCGGCAGAAACATTTGTATTTTACGAATGCTATTTTGCTTAGGAATTAAAAAAAACAATAACCTGGATCATTTCGCAAACATATATTTTTGTGCCTATCACATGGAATTCGTCACAATAAACGTTATATATATATATATTATTTGGTCACAGCGTCATTACTTCTAATCGTGAAGATATCTGGAGCAGACGGCAAGCTGGAAGTTTTTTACTGAACCAATAGAGAACAGACCCTTTATCGTCAAAAAAATTGTACTTCTTGTAAAATGAGATGGTGCTGTACATTCAGAGGAGCAATTTTAATACATGGAATATCAGTTTTTGCGTAAGTCATTAGAGCATCGTTAATTCGGAAACTGCTGATTTTGAAAACTTACCGAAATTCTCGGCAAAAATAATTTTGATTAATCTTCCGCTCGAGGAAATCATTCACTATTGATGTTTTTCATTTAGTAATAAACAATATATCTTACACATTTGTTTTATTTTTTGTACCTAATCATACTAATGAATAAGGCGCTCCATCTGTGTTGGCGATAACGGCAGAGAAAGTGCATCGTGGAAAAATGGCTGCTTTTTTCTCGGTGGAGGATTTCTGCGACCTGCGTGCATATAGTACAATGAATTATATTTGATATCAAGGAGATAAAATTTCTTGATCCTACATTTAAACCACTGTTAATGCTCTTAACGTAAACGTTTTCCACATTTTTAAGCTGCGGAAAAGTGCATCTAATGCTTGCCGCCATTTTTACAAATCTGTTGGTGTTACATATTAAGCCTTAATAAGAGACATAAAGTTACTTTTAAGCAGTAAAACGATCTCTATTCTTGAGAAACATAAACTTTTATTTTATAATAACAATCATTCGTCCGCCCCGCATAACAACTCCGCCATTACGCTACATACCTTCTTGTAACAACCTCCGACGTCCCTTAGTAATTCTTTATTATGTTACAGTTGGGCCAATAAAGGTTGATACCAGTTTTTTATGCTGCATAACCTGTCCGATAGCCTATAGTGCAGTGCAAAACACTTTCGCACATACCTAAAACAGAACTGAACAGGATTCTAGTCTGACATTTTAGCTGCACTATACATTTATCTCTCAGTTAAGTAAAAACAGAGTTTCGACGTAATTTTTACCTTCTGTATAGAAACTTCAAATTTTCTTGGAACTCCATACAGTATAATTACACAAAGTAAGGAAAAAAAATACTCAAGATAAATACCGATTGAGCACTGATTAAATCATAAAACACAATTATATAATCCTATGATATAGTAAGCGTGGAACGATCGGCCCACAACTCCTTAGTAGTGCCCCTGGGCGAGCTGTGACATTAACAGTCCGTTTTTCAAACTGTTGAGCAAAGTACGAGTAGTGTTATCACCTCGACTTATCATACACCATGTGCATGATATATTAGTGAAGAGAAAGCAGGATTGCCTAAAAATATATTCTGAAATGTGAATGGTTTTACGCAAAGGTTCCCAGAAATAGTATACGGATAGATCTGCTAACATGTCGGACTGCCATTGGCCTGATCAAATGGCGTCATCTAGGGAGCAGATCGCTCATGGCTTGGTCGTTTGTTTACATGCTTTACAATAACTATGGTCTTGGTATATCGGTAAAAAACACAATTTTTTTTTAATATTAGCAAAGATTTCTGTTCCAAAAACATTTTTACACAAAAACCCTAAATAATTGATCCAACTTTCAATGCAGTTTACTTTGCTTTTCTTAGCAGCGTTAATTGTCCATCATTTGATTCAAAAAGAATGTCGTTCAATAGCTTTAGCTTAAATTTCCTGAAAGACGGAGTTACAATAATCAAACGTCACGCATATATTCATGCCTAAATTAGCTTGGAAAAAAGAATATGAATAAATAGATCTACAGAATATAATCATCTTAGATTACAAACGCTGTTGAAATTAACATTCTCGCCTAATCAGTGAAAATGGATAAAGTATTACAGACCGTGTAGGAACACAAATTTCCAGAGAGATTCCGAAGAAAAATACATTAATAAATTCAATAAAAGTACAATTATATTAATACAATTATATTATATCAAGAGAAGGTCACATTGATGAAGAAATTAATCCGCGTATAAAACTTGCTCTGGAGAGCTTTTGGAAGGAACAGTATAATTTTAAAGAGCAATGTGCCATTGTCTTAAAAGAAAAGTTTTTGATCAATGCATCCTTCCAGTGCTTACGTATAGTGCAGATACGTGGAGACATACAAAGAATGCAGACAACTTAAAGTAGCACGGAGAGATGCATGCTTGGTGTAACCAGGAGAGATAAGAAGAGTAACTCGTATATCCAAAAAATGACAAGAGTGAAAGACATCATGATCAGAATACAAATCCCTGAAATGCCAATGGTATTGGTATTGGTAACTGTGGGTACCAAAATGGTACCCAGTTTATTGCTATAACGGAAAATACAAACATGGGAAATTCATTGAAAGTTGCATTACAGAAAACAAAAAGTGCGGCAATGTATATATATCCACGATGCAGCACAAATTTACACAGAAAGGAAATGATTATGCACACGAACAATGAATGGCATAACAGCATGTCAAACGATATGAAAATACACATCTGCACAAGTATATGTAAAGTACTATGCCATCATAAATCAACCGAACGGATCTTAAATGTGGTGAGAGCTCAATACATTATTGAGTAACTCATCAACATTATAAAAATAACATAGGTAACAAATGCACCACTATAGTAAGCCGCGATAGACGAAAGCACTAACACAGCACAAACTCACACAATTATAGGGAGATTTAAAAAAACAAGGTACAAAGTGAGGAAACACCAAATAAGATAATAATAATGAGAAACTGGGGAGATCACACAAGTTACGAGACCGATTATTTGTGAAAACACAGCAAAAACACACAGTTATAGCAAATTGAAAATACATTACTTGTGAAACACAGCCAAAACTCACAATTATAGCAAAATTAAAATACATTACTTGTGAAACACAATAAAACCCTCAGCAATTATAGCAAATTTAAAATACATGGCCCTAATGCAGGAAACAACAGAGCAATACGCGAGATAGGATAATGGGGAGATCACACAAGTAACGAGACCGTGGAGGAATCAATGCGAAACCAGGGAAGATCCAGGCGACCACAAGGGTGGTAAACGTCGCCGAGGAACCGTGAGTCGATGCTTGAAAGATACTCAGTTGTAAGACGAGATAAAAGGGCGCGCACGAAAATCCGTGACCAAACGTGATTGAGCCTCTGAAACAGATGGACAAGATCCCAGCAAAACGAATCGAGAGATGGTAAGCATAAATAACAGATTTAGCAAGAACGAACAAATAGGAACTAATGGAAGGTCGGTGAGGTAATGCTTCCTCGAGGAAGATTAGATAGTTGAAATCATGTAAAGTGTGGAGAGGAAAGTGAAACGATCTGATGGATGAGAGAGAGTAAACAATGGCTGTAGGATCTCGCAGGTATTAAAATAATGTAGAAGATCACCGATTTGGCCACAAAAAGGGCAAAGAGGACTAGCAAAGAATTCCCCGACGATGGAGAATGGCTCGAGTGGGGAGTCGACCAAATGGAGAAATCGCCACTGCACATCTTTCTCCAGCGGTAAACTAAGAGTAAGGTGCACAAAACACCATGTAACGGCAGAAAAGGAATTTGGTGGAAAGAGAGGAAATAGGTACCGGCGGAGTATTGTGAGGGAGAAAATGACGGTAAAGACAGCGAGAAGGTGACGGAATGAAGTAGATAGGGAGAACCAGCGAGTGAAAACAAAAAAGGTAAAGCAAGAGGGGCGGACGCGCAAGCAACATGTCCATCAACAGATGCTATATCGGGAAATGACCGACGAAGAGCGCGTTGAGGAAGGAGAAACCGGAAATGTTCAATAGGATCAGCAGCTAGAGCATCAGAAATTTGTGAGAGAGAACGCCACCGAAGGGTCGGGGTGACAAGTTGCTTGACATTCAAAAACACCTCCTCCCGAATCCAGGAGGGAAAACAAAAAATATGAAGAATCCGATTGAGTCAAAACGGAAGAGTCGAAGAGTGGTTCATTTAACAATTCAAAGGAGTCCAGAAGGAGGAAGATGAACCGGAGTTAACGCTCGCCAAAAATCAAGAAAATGCCCTATATATACTCTCCGGAAGGAACGTTTAGGCAACAAGAGGCAAACGATTCATAAGGAGAAGCGTCGCAAAAGGGATAACTGGGTTACAAGGACTTAGAATGACATCAACAGAACTAATAGCAGCAGTGTGGAACAGAGCAATAAAGCGAAAAAATGGAAACAAGGCGAGCAGTACGATATCGGGGAGATGGACATCAGGAAGTGCCACTCCCTCGATGAGACACCGGAAGCGTGAGCGTCCGTGTAGACACCCAAGCCTGCCGATGCCACATGGAAGCGGGTAATGGCTGACTGAATTTTACGAAGAAAAAAAGAAGGAGCCGCTTGTGTAGACCATGTATATGTCAATAAAGGGAGAAGAAACGTAGAGACAACTCCGGGCTTTACCCCAATACGACAATAAAGCTCTTGCACGACTCCAGCGGGATAAAACATTTGAGAATTTTTGGAGAAGCGGTGTCCAGGAACCAGAGGACATGAAAAGAAGAGGTCACCAAGAACTACACCAAGAAACTGCTGTGTGCGTCCGGGACCAAGAGGTTCCCCAGGGGCGATGAGGGCGTGCTCGCCACGCAGCGCACCAGAGCCCGGTGCTCTCGTCTCTGTTCAACGCAGCGCCGGAAAGTTGTGCATAATGAGAATAAACAGATTCCGGGGTCGAGAAACCGGACCGCGCTCGGATGAGTACCGTCAGATCGTCTGCATACGCAACCAGGACAGAAGAAAAATGACGAGATTCGGGTAAAGTAAAGAACGAGGCGAAGGAGCATGGAACAGAACGGATTTGGCACAAGAACGGCTCAAACGCCAAAGCAAACAACTGCCCGGAAAGGGGACACCCCTGACGAATTCCAGAAAGCAAAAGGAATGGAGCTCGTTAAAACTGAGTGAGTCCAAACGTGAAGAAAAGAATTGCGACAAAGTTTTAAAAGAAGTCTGCAAAAGTTATGTGGAATACCAAATGAAAGAAGCACCCGAAAAAGGTAGGCATGAGAGACACGGTCAAACGCCTGGCGCTGATCCACCGAGAACAAGGCCAGGCGCTCAACCTGTCGATCAGCAAGTACTAGAAGGTTTCGAAGGAGATGTAATGTTGATTGAACAGATCGACCCGGAATTGTATACGTTTGGTCCGAATGAATAATGTCTGGCAGTATGCCATTCAAACGAAGAGAAAGATTCTTAGCGAAAAGCTTGTAATCGCTGTTCAAGATGCTAATAAAACGCCAATTGTCTATATTGAGGAAGCAGCCTTTCTTCGGGAGAAGACGAACGACGGCAATGGTAAAAGATGAAGGGAAATCAGTGCGAAATGGAAGATTGTTGAAGCAAGCTAGAAGAAAGGGAAACAGCTGAGGTAGAAAAGTAAGATAGAATGCAACTGGGATACCATCTAAACCGGGGGAGGACTGATAGTTTAAAGAGGAGAGAGCTGAAGATAATTCCGAGAGAGTAATTGGGGCAAGGAGAGAAGAATGAACATAAGACGGAACTTGAGGAAGGCCTGTGAAGAGAGTGGAGGATGGATCAGGAGGCGAAGATGAAGAAGAGAAATGTTCAGTAAAATGAGAAACGAGGAAAGGGGAAAGCCGTGAGGTATCATCAGAGACAGAGCCATCAGGAAGAATTAAATGGGTGAGCGAAGGAGAAGAAAGAATGTCCCTCTCAAATTCAAGAAAGGCACTCGCATCCTGGATTTCGGAAGAAACATCCTGTACATGAAGGCGAACAAGAGCTTGCGACGCCTGGCTTCGAAGAAGGCCCCGGATAGCTGAGGACCGTGTACGATAGGCGGCAGACGTAGGTGAAACAAAAGCTATCTCAAGACGAAGGCGATCAACGATCGTGGATTCCGAGAGGCGAGTGGAAAGAGAAAATCTCTTGCAAAACGCAACTAATGTAGTTTTAACGGAGATCCATTCCGACACAGGGTCCGAGGTAGAGTAAAGATCAATTTCAGCAGCCTGAAGATCAGCTGATAAATGGGAGCAAAAATCTGAATCAGTAAGGAACGAAATGGGAAGAGACCATAACCTGAAGAACGGTTTGAAGACAACAGGAAGAAATACAGAAAGAATGCAAATGGAATGATCAGACGAAACACACGGAATGTGTGACGCAGCTTGAAGGTGTGTACCAAAATTGGACGAAACGTAAAACCGATCAAGTCGGGCTTCGGCCAAAGAAGCAGGATTGGAAGAACACCAGGTAAAATCACAGACAGAAGGATGAAGGCAACGGAAAGCATCAACAAGGTTGTAATGGGACTAAAGGTCGGATAAAACCTGAACAAGTTAAAAACGAGATTCGACACAGTGTGACCGATCAAGAGTAGGGTACAACGTACAATTGAAATCACCACCAAAGAGAACAATATCAGAGGGGGCGACCGTGGCAAGATGAACATAGATGGAGTATAAGAGAGAAAGTGCATCGTCATTTCGCTGCGGTATATGAATGTTAAGAAGATGAACACCCAAAGCCCCGAGACGAAAGGAGAGATACAAGAAAACTCCCTCAGTCTTCGCGACTTCGACAATTGATGACATAGTTGGGTAAAGGCGTTGATGAATTCCAATGGATACGCCGTTTCCGGGACGGGTGGAAAAGCAATGAAAGAACCAATAGGGCCACGGGCGCCAGCGATGAAATGGCGTAACGGGAATGCAATTTGTTTCCTGAATAAATAAAACATCAGCATCAACAGGCACTAAGTCTGCAAAAACCAGAGAATTTGTGAACGGGTTCGGAAATCCCCTAGCATTGAGAGAACAAAAAGTGATCGGTTTAGGGAAGAGAGCTAAAGGTCATCGCGAAGAGAGCTAAAGGTCATCGCGAAGAGAGCTAAAGGTCATCGGTAAGAGGAAGTGAGGTATCACATATATGCTTCTCAGCGAGATCCTTCAAGGAGGCGAGACGGAGCGTGTAACGTCTCAAAAAAGGCTGATACCGAGGATCGGTGGCACACAGAGATTTAAAAAGTGACACATAAGCTTCGAATTGCGTTAGCGCTGCATACTTGTCCAGATCATGTGAGTGAAGGAATTCTTTAGGACCAACAATCGTACGTGCAGGTTGAAAAAGACGTAAAAGTTGCTGTCTGGACAGTGGTCCAGGAACTGGAGGAAACGTATCAACGGCCACTAGAACCTAAGCATCAGAGAGAGGATTGACAGGACCTGAGCGGAGAAGCATACTGTTTGAAGAATCATCAGGTGGAGGAACATCGGAACCGGAAACCTCGGGAACACTAGATGAATCCTCAGAATGTGGCACAGAGAGTTGTTTTAACTTTTTCTGTTTTACAGTGCCTTTGGAAGTTCCAATCCGCTTCGAAGAAGAAGCTGAGGCGGATGTATCCATTAGTAGATCAGGCTCACCTTCCAAGTCAGGAGACAAGAAAACGAACGTCGCCGAAGAAGCAGTACGTAGCTGAGCTGCCGTAGTGGAGACTGGTGCAACAGCCGAGGCCTCAGGAAGATGTTGCAAGAAGGGTATGGCAGACAAGGTTGTAACTAGAGATCCGATATCCTAGAGGCTAGGAGAAGAGCCAGACGGCCGATATGCCAAACCACCACTCAACACACCCGGATCGGAACACTCCGCAGTAGACACATCTGTAGTCGAAGACAAATCTGTCAATCTTGAAGGTGGATGCACAATCGTACGGGTCGGGAGTGGAGGAAAGGCAGCATCGTCCGTGACGGAAATGTTCATCTGACGGAGAAAGGAAGAATTCGCGTCAGGCAAACCACCGGTAGAGGGGATAGTAGAAAGAACAATGTGGTCAGCAGTGGGATGCGAACTTGATGAACGTCCACGTCGAACGCGGTCACAGGAGGCAGTGGTGTGTTTCTGTGTTAAACAGTGTGTACAATAGTGAGCAGTGAAAATATTGAAACTGTACGTTCATGCGCCAATTTCAACAGTAGCTTCTGTAGGGCAATCCGCCAAGGCTTTCTCGTTGGGAAAGACGACCAATAACTGACGGCGAGGTCCGGTAGCATGTGCAAATCGAGTTCCGCGGGGAGCGTCAGGGAGGCGACGGACCTTGCCAACAATTTTACAAACTTGACTGACAAGGAGAGGAAGTGCATTATCCGGCACTTCCTGTGGAACAGGATAGAACGTGATGTTCACCGGTCGCTTGGAAAGAGGCGACGGGATGAGATGAATTGTCCCAATCGAAAGTCCGTTTGCAAGAAAAAAGTCAGCATCCTCCTTGTGATTGAACTGTACCGAAATACCCCGAGGAGTACGGGAAATTTCTGCAATGGACGCGGACGACACATGTCCAGAGAGGGCTTCCATGTAGCGTGGCAATGGAGTATTTGGTAAAGCATGAAAGAGCACACCTCTATCCAGGAGGTAATGGAACTCACGGCCAATCTGCGAATTGTCATCTATCGTTACCTTCACCTTGTGGTTCGAAACCTGAATAACAGGTGTTGCTTGCAAAAGACCATATGGATGAGAGGAATCGGAGGTAAAAGTAGCGCCTCGTTGCACTTTAGAGGCAAATGACATCCTCGGAAGAGAAATCTGGTCGGATCCGGCAGGCACAGATGGCTGTGAGGTAAGAGAAGCACAGGCCAAAGGCAAGGCAGTAGAATCAGTAGTGTCCAGGGAGGGCAACGAGGCAGAAGCAGAATCTGAATAAGAAAGCGCAGCCAAGTCCAGTGAAGGCACCGGTGCAGGAGTACTAGAAAGCTGGTAAGGCATCTGAGCAGACACATCTAAGGACGAGAGTATGTTAACTTCCATGGACATGGGAAGTGACACGTGACGTGCATCCGCCACGCCCATAGATGATAAGGAAATACCGGAAGCCGCCATGTTGGCAGCTTCGAAACGTAAACAAACGAGCAAACAATAGGAAAACGGTTAAAAATAAACTAATATGAGGATGAGAACGCTAGAAATGTAGCTCAAAACGTACACAGTACCTTTACACAGCCGGGCCACGCAACAGGTGAGTGAGGGACGAGGTATTCCACACTAAAATGCATAAAATATTGGAGCCACCAACACTACGTCTGTCACGAACGAGCAATGGGCTGGACATACTGCCAAAAGGACAGACCATCGATGGACAGCCGAAATTTTAGACTGAATTATAAGGGACAGGAAAAGACCCAGAAGAAGACCACACGTGAGATGGGTGGATGAAATTCGAAAGTATGTGGGAGTAACATTCAAGAGCCTGGCACAAGACAAACCGTTGTGGGAGAAACTTGGGCGTACCTTCGTCAAGCAGTGGATTAATAATGGTTGACAATGATGATAATAATGATTTCTTGATATGGTAACATTGTATTTAGTTTTAAATTTAAGCACATGTAATTATTCAAGTTGAACATGCAGATGACAGGTATATGTTTGGTATTTCACATACGAAAGTTCTTTACATTCATTTGAAGTGTTGTTCTCTTTAACGGGAATTTCACGAAGCCATGCACAAAAATTCGGCAAATATCATAACTGGTAATATTTATTATCCTTAAAGATCAGTGTAAAATCTAAATATAGCAAAAAAGTGTAATGAGGTTAGACTCGAAATTCTTAATTTCCTTTAAAGCTTTATTACACTCCAGTAATTGCAATAAGAGGTAGACACTCCAAAAAACTAAACTCTGACAAATATATGAGAACTGTGGAGATTAGACATTAATGGCGAACCTTCAGAGCTAACTGGATGTGAAGTTGGTGACGACGCTCGAACCCAGAAACCAAATGAGACAGATAGAGAACAGATGCTCCTACGTCATTGCAGTAAGCGATACTTATTGCTTTTTGAATACATGTAAAACTGGAAGCAAACAACAAGTTAATTAAATCATTTTTTTATATAACATTATTTTAGAAAAAAGTACTGAGAACTAATATACATCTGATTAATTATAAGGAACTGCATACCTACAATACTTAAAATAGCATAACTGTGATATTATTCCGAATTCGTAGGCATAGAATAAAAATCAAAGTTCTCCGAAACTTCAAACATCAACCAGATGGCTTTAAAAAAATGTATTAAGCCAACTGCAAACGGTATAAGAGAACTACTCAAAAATTTGAACGACGTAACTTGACTAGAAAATAAATAAATAGATGAGATTGTACATTTTCACTGAAAATCACGAGGCGTCATGTTGGTTTGACACGCGGTACTGTGGAAGGAAAATCTGCATAATCTGAAGAACTGGTTCCAAATTGGTGGAAATATTACAGACGCTATCATTGCAAGTCTTACTGTTGGTAATAATATAAGGTTTCACGAACGGCAGTAGATTTAGACGTCGAGTAAGAAGCTAATTTCTTTGTATCAACCAAATGTTTTTCCATGTTTTCTAACATCCATTATTTACTAATAAGGAACTATACACCACTTAAACTTAAAAAGGTACAACTGTACTAGTAGTTCGATTTCTTCGCGTATAATTGAAATCAAAGTTAACGAAACTTTCGCTTATCAACCAGATGTTTTTTTTCAAGGAAGGTACATATGTAACTGCAAATTGAATAATATAACACGTCAATAATTTGAATGCGGTGAATTTTCTGGACAATGAATGAATAAACGCAAATGTGATAATTTATTCGAAGAATTGAGGAGTAATGTTGATTGAGCACGATTTATTATTATTTGAAACATTGATTTTAAATGCGTGGCGCAGTGGTCTAAGGCGCTGGCCTCTGATCATTCGTCCATAAGGGGTCCGGGTTCGAATCCCGGTCAGGCATGGATGTTGTGTTTGTCTTACGGCACTGGCTCTCTCCCTTCCCTGGAACCAGTGACCCTAAATTAGGGACGGGTGACTGCTTATAGCGCATTGAGTTGCTCACGGTGGTCGTTAAACCTCCAATAAAAAAAAAAATGCGCGGCAACTCTAAAGAGACGCTATCATTGCAAGCCTCGCTGTTGGTTGTGATTTCTAAGGTTTCGAGAATGACAGTATCTGTGTCTGAAACCGAAGTATTCGGGCATAATCTATAGAAAAAGAAATATGTTGATGAATTTGCTGCTCATAAATATGTTGATGATGTTGCTGCGGGTAGTTTGGGCATTGTGAGCGCAACTGCTACTTGCTATGTCATATCTTGGGTATGCTGTATCGTAGTGGCTCTCTCTTAGAAAGTTTGTCGTGGTGACATCATTTCATACATTTGTAACAATTCACGCGCACTGTCATTACAGTGGTATCCCTATTTTCAGAAATGTTTTTCATAGCCGTCTGTCACTGACAGCCCCACTTGTAAAATAAACTTCCTTTAGAACAACAACTGCCAAATTCACTTCTTCAAAATTTCCAGTGCATTTCCATTTCTTAAAAGCTAGTACGGGTCTCAGTAAAATAGCAGCAGCTTCAAGAAATATTCTCATATGTTTCTCAATATCCTAAAATTCTTTTTCTGCACAAGACAGTGCAACATATGTTGCTATTTTCAGTGAAACTGGTTGTAGACGAGCCTCACTGAAAAACCGAACTTCGAACAGAATGTTGCACCTGAAAACAGAACAACAGTGATATAAATTCCGAACAAGAGACATCAAATAGTTTTAAGGATTTTCTTTATTCAGTTTTTATGGTGAACCGAAAAGATCGTTAGCAAATATTTGATAGGATGACTCTAAAAGGAGTTATAGACCAAATTCAGCTTTGTGAATTGTAGCGGCGGCCATCTTGTATTAATGATGTCGCAGAGGACATTTGGCACAAATTCAGGCAAAATACCTTGTAGTTAATAATTATATGTTTCATTTGCAATACACTCTGGTATCTATAACTTCATTTCATTCAAAATCTCATGTCATTACACATGCTTCTCAATTAGCTAGGGAAGAACAAGGGTTTTTGATAGAACTCAGATTCTTGTGAAAATGTGTGTTTTTATCTGACTAAAAACCTAAGAACGTTTGAAATTTTAATTTACCTATTAATAAATAAATTTAGCAGAACATGCTTTTCTTATAGCATCGTTAGAATAAAACATTTACCTTTCAGATCAGAAGCCAATCATTGAATGTGCCTTCTAATCAGAGTAATTCAAAGTCTTAAAGAAAACACTGGATAAGTAAAAAAACGGAAATACGTGAGATACAAGATTTTTTTCAACAATAAGGATAAAACCATTTGGATTACACGAAATAAAATTTGTATTAAATTATCGCAAATTGTAATGATTCTCTCTAAAGTCATTCGAAAGAAGTTTTAAAGAAAACACACTACGGCCCAAGATTACGTATTTTGTTCTAACTCCTACTTCTTGTCATATCTCTAAGATTTTTAAAGATTGTCTTCGTTTTTCTTACCAGAGTAAAGTGGTGAAAGGTTTGCCTTGGCATATTTTTCTTCCTCATCAATATAGAAGAAATATAACTTCATTTCCAACCTTATTAGCAACTTTGAATAGAATTGATTTCTTTAAAATTTGAAGAAAGTTTCTTTTCGCTACATTTGAAGATTGGTAAAGCTGACGACTCAGACGTCTATGCTATACTTTGAAAGAATGAACGGTTCCACTGTTAGATTACAATAATTGATTGCTAAGGGTTAATACGTATAAAACAGGAACACATATGATTCCGAAAAACCCTTCTTCAGAGCAAGAAATTTGATAGGGCAGACGCATTAGATAACTTGGCTAGAACTTTAAAAACTGGGAGGTGCAGCTGTTACACCATATTAGGCAATTGTTTAGGTTTAATAAGTGTAAAACCGAAAAACATAGGATTCTCAGGAACTAATTAGATTTAGTCAAACATTTTGTTAATATCCCAGAAATTGGTTTCCCTTCAGACAAATTTCAATTTTAGTTTAAAGAAAAATTACCATGGAAATGTTGGTGACCAGGTTGCTTCTATAATCTACTGGAACTGTAAAGGCGTCTTAATACTGAAGCAACTAGCAGTAACCTGTTTGCCTTGCAGCAAGCAAATATTTGTTGCATCCTGGTCGCACGCAGCATGCTGCCGACCCATTTATAGCTGACAGTACGACTGGTTGCTTTACTTTTAGAGTAACATTTTGTAGATATGTAGGTACAGGCTGCTGCCTAGGCAAAGTAAACGGAGAAAGATGTGTTGCAGAAAGCTTATTGCGAATAGTGCTGTACCTCTCAATAAATATTTAATAAACTTCTGGCTCATGACGCTTGTTGGTTCAGAAATTTTGCACGTATGAGTAAACAGGCCTTTGAGTTCCTTTTCTCACTTTGTCCTTCACTCTCTTTGCCGAACAATCACATTTTAAAGCCAGTTCTTCACATTAAAAAGAAACCGAATGCGATTTTATCTAAACTCTGTATCCGATAATTATCGTATGTAACTATCGCGAACGAAGTGTATTTAATGTAAATATAAAAGCAAACGCTTCAAAAGAAATCTCGTATCACTTCATTCAAAGTAAAAAGTCGAATTCATTTAAATTTACAATGCATTATTTTGCATTGAGCACAAATCTCTGAGATACCATGTCAGCAAGTACCACATCCATGAAACTTGAATATTATTTCGAAGATTTTTCCAAAGCTACCTGTCTTTTTGGTATTGGGTCACGAATTTTACCTACATCCGTATCACAAGAAGACCATAGGAGTTCTGATGACACAGAATTAAATCCAGATTGAATGACAAATTGGCTGTCAAAATGAACAAAATATTACAACATCCTATGGATCACATGCAAAATCTACCCACTTACATTTTTGGGCATGCCAAACATGTACCATTAAAGAAATCTAACTGAAGAATAATTTACCAAATAATTCTTTTGGAAAAATAACTGAATTTTTATTTAAGTTATGGGAATTACATTTTAATTTTAAAAACAAGAAGAAAAATTACTGTTACCAAAATATTTTACAAGACTAGAGATATACTTTCAAAGGTGTAAAAAAGTTATAAAGTGTGTTTATAAGAGAAAATTCTGAAAGTGATCCTCCTGAATTTTTCAATTTGCTCATTCCCTTATGGAAGCAACTTTGTAATCCACATATGCAGCGATATCTGCTGACATATATCGCAGGCTGAACAGAGAATTTCTTCTCAGGCGATCATCCATGCTGTGACCACTAAGATGCCTTTCTGACAATTTCGAATGCAGTGCTAACCTAAGAGACACAAACATGATTGTTAAGAAGTGTAAATCAAATTTTAATTTGATTTACTGTACTAACAGAATGCATCTGCGCTCTCTCGTAGAGTGATCACGTGATTTATCCATACCCTCGTAGATGTACTTCTCTTCTCTTTTCTCATGTGTACACGTTGTTCTCTTAGGAAGATATTGCGCTCTTACATAGAATTCGGAGGATAATTTTTATTTTTTCCCTACCTTTTCTCCATGCTATTACTTTCGGTTGGTGCCCTGATATTGTGTCCTATACTATATAAAAGCCTTACATACTCTGGTATTTCTTTGTCACCCTTTCCACTGGAGTCCTAAGTGACATATTTCAATAAACCTTAACTTAAGCTTTCCGTTCCATTTGTTATGCAAATCAGGAAACGAATATAATACAAATTACCAAAATGATGACTGGTGCTTTCAACTAGTCTCGCCTATGTGCTACGTGTTCTGAGCTTCCTACGGAGTGCTTACAGTTACATTCTGTTACATTCAAATACTTGTTGCCGCATTGTTTTTCCAGCTGACAAGGTAATAATATCAAATAACTTTTTTGGTATTTGCCCAGGGTCTATTCGATAATGTTTTGCTGATGAACTTCCTTATTCCGGACTTAGCCGTTGGTGTCAGCACATATCCAAAATCTGAATCGTTTTTTTCGTCATTTGGGCCCTCACTCGTTTTCCTGCTGCATAACTGGTTTTTTCAAGGGTATGGACGAATCATGCGTAAGCACTGCAACAGACGACAGACGTTTTCTGTCAGTTTAATAAGTCAGATTTGAATTTGTACGCCGTCCGTTACATATTGTTTGAAGATGATATTCGAAATAGCAAATATACCTTTAAATGCTATCTTCAGCTGCAAATTAATGGAATTTCGAAAATTTTCAAGCAGGTGTGCATACATCACAGTTCAGCAGGATGACTTTTTTCTTTTTAGTTTCTTCTTGTATAATTATATAGTGTAGTCTATGGAAAATACGTGATGGCTTGTATTTAAAAATCTACATTTACTGTGAAGTTGACTGTCTTAAAGTCATCTAGGAAAATGTTCATTTACAGAACTTTAGTAAGAATTTAGTGTTCCAAATTACCTTGATTACACATTAACCTTTAAAGTTTCTTATGAAACTTTAAAGGTTAATGTGTAAATTGGAAAATGAAAGCAACACTCGCAAAAGTGCATGAAACTGTATTATAAGGTTGAATGAAACACAGATCGAATGGCGCACAATAAAAGACCTTTGAATTGTGGTAGGTGATAATTCTGGAAACGAAGGATACAAGCTCGTAACGATAGGAGTTAATGAAATAAACATCAGATAAATAGAATTCAGATGCTGGTATCTCATCTGAAATAGCATTTTTAAATACATGTGCTTCGTGAAGCTCCTTCGTGTCGAAAGTTGTATACCTCAACAGAAAAAGTTATAATTACTGAGGTCCGCTGTTTGTATTTATCAGTATATAAATCGATGTTCTGTGTTTTACTATTGCATGCGATTTTGTTGCACGCCGGGGGCAATCCTCTGATCATGACTGGAATCCTCCAGGCATGAATGAAAAAAAAAAAGTATTTTTCACTTTCTGCACACAACAGAACTATATTTGACAGAAAAGACATCAGCACATAAATTCTGTTAAAAAAAGTATTCCCAACAGGTAAGAAATCCTTTTTCTTTCTTTTTTTCCGTTCGATATTTTTTTCAATACAGAAATGTATGAAGTTATTATATAACACATCTGAGCTATCTGTGTTTAATGGCTTGAAGACCTCACAGGTGACTATGGAAATATCCCTACCTGAATAATTTCATTTCATTCCAGAGAATCTGAGGTCATCTAATAAACGCTATGAACATTTCGATTTCCTGTAGTTTTGATTTATGTACACTCTTTCATAATTTTTTGCATGTCTTAATATAATTTCTTATTACAACTGAAAATATAATTTAAGCCGCAACATCCCTAGACCGAATACTGTTCAATGAATGATAATTCCAAATTTTATACCCTTGTTTCCATATATTAAGGAAAAAACACAGAAGATGCAATTTCTAAGAAATACGTGATAAAATATCTGGATGGATTTATGGTGCATAGTATAATTACTGTAAATAAAGAAGCTGTCTTTTACACGATGATCAAAAGGATTGAATACATATATGTATTGAAATATAACAAAACATGATTTAATACTTTTATACAAAGTGCAGATATATATCGTACAAGATTTTTCGAAATTTGCAGGGCACTTAATCATCAGGTATATTCTACATCAATGAGAAAATTACTGAAACAGGAACAAAACACCGTAATTTAAAAAACATAAATAAAGAATTAAACACTAATGACGCGTGATATTAATAAGCAGTGAGGCGTGATATAAACATACGTGCATGCGATATTTAGGGAAGATTTATAGCATGTGCGTTTGTGTTTTTGTCACGTGATTAAAGATTTAATGGTTGTATTGTATTTAGGTCAAATTTTTTAACACAGTTTTTTGTTAAATTGTGGATGTTATTACTTCTCAATCAATAGTAGCCATGTTGGATGGATACAAATTGGAAAATCGTCATTGCAGCATTTGGGTTTGTGAGAAAGGATAAGTAGACTTTCGGCGTACAATAGATATCTGCTTGTGTTCGATGTTGCTAAGATCTTGAGTTGAATCTAGTCTGGATAGTGCGTGCCATTATGAACCAAACGGGATAGTGAGGTGGAACTGGAATGAATCCTAATGATGTATTTATGTTCAAGTGTCCTCGTTATTAAAATTCGTGAAGTTGAACCGATGCATATCGAGTCCTCATTTTTGTTGCTCTAGTGTTTAAGCGGAATACTGTACAAGCCATGCTTGTCCATCTTGCATGGGGTCCCTGTCTTGTTTAACAAGTGAGAATATGTTAGTAGATTTGCCATTAAATTGGCACATTTTGTTTTCTGAGTGCATTCTTGAGGACGTTTGTAAGTGCTGTGTGAAACGGTATAGGACCAATATATAACATGATGGAATGGAATGAAATTCAGTGAAGACATGTTTCATAACGCATGTCAGAAGGAAAGTCCTAAAACATTTCTTAAGAAACACCTTATTCCGACAAAAACACCTAGTTCAAAACCAGTTGAAACATAAGTTGCTAACATGATATGGCTACATTACCACAATAGGGGATGTTGTCATCCCTCACGCAATGTAGGCTTCAAAGCTCTGTTTTATGTTTCTGTGGATGGTGTCAAAGAGATCACCAGGTAGAAATGACGAGTGTTCGTGCAAAGCTTCTATAATAGCCTCTAGGACCTGCGGAGAAGTTTGAGGGCAGCAACATACCTTCCTATAACATTCCAGACAGGCTCTAACGTAACAAGGCATGCCGTATAGACTTGGCAGGATGCACCATAAGGGTATTGGTCACCTGTTGAAAATATTTTTCTACCAGGCTCATTAGGTGGAATAAAATATTGTAGTCTTGTTAGAGGAGCATAACTTCTAGGGCTTCCGTAAAAGAGCGAACATAAAGAACCTGCACATCTTTGATATAGCGTGGACATTTATTGTTTCGGAAGAAAACAAAATCTGTGTGCATTTACATAAAAATATCAATCTAAAATGAGCGTGCTACCACAACGTAAGCGTCCGTATCATATATCATGAAGGGATGATAGTGTGTCCCTCTTTATTCCGAGATAACAGCAAGACTCTCTTCAAAGCAAAGGTGGACACATCTGTGAAGAGTTCGGACTCCCACTATTTTCCAATCCACTTGATGTGAAGTCTAACACAATTGAAACGTTTTGCCTGTAACAGAGTGAAAGGTGAATGCCAAGCGTTGGGAGCTCGCTGAGCGTCAGGACTACCTTAGTGGAAATTTCTGCCCAGAATGAAAGCAGCTACCGTTTCTGGAACCGAAGCAAGGGGAGGTCGCATCTGTGGCGTTGCAGTCGCGCTGTTTCTCAGCGTAGTTAAATATAAATATCTGTCATTCACGATTGTTTTACCCCTAGGTCTTCATTTGCTGTACGTTCGTGAACGTGTTTGCATATTTTTGAAACAGCTTCCACAATCAGTGGATCTTAGAACGTCTCACTGCGGACTTCAGAACGTCTCACGTGCAGTACTCTTGCGACTTCTATCCGCCTTTGGCCTCTCTCTACTCATACAATGATTCTGCAGCTCAGTGTATATGTAAAATTATGTCACGCAGCCATTTAAAACAGTTTTGTTATCTCAAAATCCTTCCTTTATACTAATCAAACAATGTTACGCACGTCTCTCCAACTCCAACATTATTCTGCGGATCATTTGCATACACAAATGTAATTTCCTTTGATTTGCATACAATTCTGTCACTCCGCATTATATTTCACCCTACGTACCCACTTTTGTTCATCTCCAAATTTTCTTTCACAAATAATCGAGATATTTCTTTTTTCCTTAATTTATGCAAACCAGCGTAAATATGTTTGCACAATATGCAAATAACGGACGTAATATAAGTTCAGTAAGACAAAATGTTTGTAAAAGCAAATTACGTACAATGTAGATTTTTTGAAACCGAGCAGGAATTTAAATCCGTTCCTAGAGTGTTAATTATAACGATTAGAAAATCGCTCAATTTATCTGTTCATACAACAATAATCTATAGCAAACAAACGTCTAGTTTTTAATTGAATAGTTTTTTTAAATAATTTAGTGAAAACCTGCTTCTCAAACTGTTTTTCCTTGCCGAACAACAAAACGAATCGGTAGACTGAAATTACATAATAATATAGCTATGTAGCATAATGATATAGCTTTAGGCAGACTTACTTTCAAAATAATTCGAAATAATTTCAAAGTAATTCCCCCAAACAAAGGTTTGAAATTGCACTATCTATATCGAACATCTATATTTTGGGGTAAGAAATATTTTGTCGTGTATATCTCACTACATGCAAGACTTATCATGCATAAGAAAAAAATATGTACTCAGTTAAAAAAAAAATCTTGTAGCTTAAAATTTTATAAAAGCGCCTTAAGTTTAAATTAACTTGAAAATTACATCACCCTGGAAAGGGAATCAAGCCCGCAGCTCCCAATATACTTTCGATCTTGGAGATTCCTTGTTCTGGGTTGCGCAACGGTAACATACTAAAGAGTAAATCGGGAGCTACGGGTTCGATTCCCGTTCTAGGACGGTGAAATTTTCAAGTTTTCTGAGGCATGTAAACTTGCTGGAATACTAAAAAAAGTGTAATGTCCTTCTTTTTATTCTCGGCATGCAATTATATAGTAATAAATTCTTTTTGAAAGTTATAAGCAAAAAATATTTTACGACTGAATTCGGGTTGATGACTCATAGCTATAAATCAAAACCAAACATTTTGTTCATTATCTATGGTTTGGATTAAAGCAAATTTGAAGGTTCCGAGTGATAAACAAGTACGTCTTCTTGCATTTCTAATATCCAACTGGTATTAGGCCTGGGCGACGCAAGTATCTGTTAACAGGTAGCGTTGTAATAAAATCATTGCCTTTGGATGATGGCAAACTTAGAATGGTGAAGTGATTCTTTTTACATTCTGTTGATACCCATGTTCTTTGCTGAAGACTTTTTCTTTCCGATTCACAGTTTCGAATATTGGCTCTAGTAGGCTTTATCATCTTCCCGACTCCAGATAAATCGTGTCTGGATAACCCATCACCCAAAGGTATCTTTTTTCAAAATTTATTTTGATGTAAAATTCCTAGCTCGAATTCCAAATGGAGTATTTGTGTGCACGTTCTCTTTGGAAACAATTGAAGAACTAAATTCTTTGATACGCTGAGGAACATTTCATAAACTTCAACATTTCATGGTACAAAAGTCAGCAATATCTAAAAAAGTGACTCAGATACTCGTTTTTAATGGAGCGTGTCGCAAGTTTTGAAAGTATGCGATCTCCACACTTTTCTTTATTAGATTATTTTAATTCCTTTTGACCACTGGAATTGTTGTGTAAGTATCTCCGTTTCATATTAAATGGGTTAAAATATGAACAGTGAAAAAAAACAACGAAAAATTCACACAACGCCACAAAACGAGTAGCAAGTAGAGCCTTTTACTAAATTGCTGTGGGTAACAAGCATATTGCTTCGTATAAATAACAGATCCTTAAAAAGATTATTTATGTCCCCATATTAACATGAGGACTTATTATTACCTCGGTAAAGACCTTGATCTGAAATTCAAGAAATATATTTATGTTTTTATTACTGTGGACCGAATTCTGCACTGTAATTTAAGAAAAATATTTGCATCTTTCTGCAAATTTAGTTTCGAGAACTGAGGGCACAATAAATGAAACAATAATACTTTCTTCTTTAATTTAATACTTAATCTCTTGTTCTTCCATATCGTTCCAAAAACCAAAGACGCCACCTAAGTTTAATCTTTAATATATCTGAAGTTTTCATTTCTTGCTGTTTTAGTCTTGTGTACAACTGTTGAAGTTTGAGTGTGAAACCCTTTCAACATGTTTGGTACTTTTTTTCAGCATACACATGCTATTTTTTGTTTCGTTGCGATGAATACGAAAGTTGATACACTGAATAGGGCTGTTTCGCATCATTTCTTAAATAGCTCACATTCTCGACCAAAATGAAAAATATGGTGTCGGGTTGCCAGAAATTCTTCACGTTTGGATTTTTTTCCCTTAAACATTCTTAGTAAAGGGCAGACCTTCGCATTTTTAAATTGCAATGTAAACCAGTTTATTTGCATTAAATCTGCTAATCTTTTAGAGCTGAAATTACCTGTTACCTTCAAAGCTGTGTTATTTATTTACATAACATCAGCAGCAACTTAACATATTGACGGAATACAAACAATTGCCGATTTTCAGTATTTTGTGTTCATAATTTATTATATTTAAACAGCACCAGTAATGAATTTTTCTTAGAATGATAATGCGGTTTTGTGCATGACGTTCTCAGCCGATCTTTTGCTCTGAGTAAAGCAGGAAAGCTTACAGTGGATTTCAGAATTTGCAACACATGGTTAATTTACATTGATGAAACGAGTTTGTAGCTGTAATTTCTTGGAGGTTTGATGGGATCCAGTTAGGAAACCAGTAACAAGTTCCTGAGCCACTAAATACCATAGCTTATGAACGTGGGTCCGGTTGTATGCTTAAACAACTGAATTGCAGGTAGCCAAAATAGTTACTAAAAATCTGTCAAAAACAATCGGTTGAAGCCTCTGAGACAGGTGTGCGAATGCTAAGTAAGATTTACTATGAAGGAAATCCATATAACCTCTCTTCTGCAGAATCGCCAATTGCAGACTTTTCCGTTCAGCATTTTTAATGATGACAGCATCTTGTCGGGAAATAGGGGTACACCAAATTTTGAAGAATCATAGTATAACACCCAAGTTATACCTCGATTCCTCAATATTATTATAATTTATTATATTTTTATGAGAAAAAACAGATGTGTGCCTTGAATCTCCAACTTACGCCTGAAGGAACGAAAACGCTTGATCACAGACAGAGTTGTTGTGCAACATTTGGCAGAAATTGCTGTACAACATTTGAAGCATTCTGTTTTGGCATCTTGCCCCATTAAACCTCTATTATGTTTGCGTAAGGTGGACGACGTGCTTGTCATATTGCTCAACTCTTTGGATAATTTGTTAAAATTTGCAGATCTAATGTCGTCATTCCGTCCTTCCATTACATTTACGGTGGAATCGGGGTCCAATGAATCGCTTCCTCTCTTGGATTTAATGCTTCGTAGATATCCGGTTTCCAATCATTTAAGAGTCTACGTTTACCGCAAATCTTCTTTTCCACCGGATATTATTCCGTTTTCCTCTGCATAACCTAATAATTACAAATTATACCTTTTTTCCCGTCCGTAGTACTTTCACTCACTCTTGCAATCGTGTAGTTCTATCGGCAGAATTACAGTGGATTTCTGACATTGCTGCAACGTTTGGGTATCCCAATGATACTGTCAACAGGATCATAGCAAACACTAGGAGATTGGCATCTACCACTTTAAGGGGTGGCCATCCAAAACACCGATTTGTGGGTTCTATGGAGTTTGTCACCTTAGTCACAAACATCTTGAAAAACATGTGTCATGAGAAAAACCAGGATTTCAGCCTTAGAACTAACGCAATCTATTCTTGGTTCGGAAAGACAGAGATCAGAGACCTGAACGATTTATTGTGTACAGGATTCCTCTGAAGCCAGTGGAACCAGAGCCACTCCTACAAAACACACAAGCATATGTATGTTGGTTCTACGATTAGGAATGTGAAATAGCGTTTTTCGGAACATAAATATAACCATAAAATGCATGCGTCATCTACTGCTTTATCTCGCCTCGTCACTTCGAGAACTTACTACCCACACTGGAAAGAAGCTAGGATTTTGACAACTCCAGCCAGTTAGGCTCAAATCCGCTTTATAGAGAGTTTGTACATCCACAGATTCTTTATTATGCGTTGCAACGAGAATTCACCTACTCAAGTTTCCCAGCCCTGGAAAGCCACTGTACCTGTAAAAATTAAAACAAATTACATTCCACCCTGAAGTCTGGAACAGTGTGTGTCCTGTCCTACCTGTGTTTGGTGCAGGCCTCTGGTATGTATATTGCTTGACTTTTTATTTGCTTCTGTGAACTGAATTAAGTGGCAACAACTACCTTATTTATATGCCATGCCAACTTTTTATGCGTTCATTTTCATCTGACGAAGGGCTTCAGGGGAGCCTGAAAGATCTTACGAGTGTCATTTAAATCTTGTATATACACTGAAGAGTAAATTAATTAGAAATACCTGTATAGTAACGTGTAGCACCAACTTTCGCCCTGATAACAGCGGCGATTCGTTTCTTCATGGACTCGACAAGACACCGAAAACGTTGGGAAGCCATACGGATCCACGACCTTTGAAGAAGCTGCCACAGTTCACGAAGATTTGATGGATGGGTGTCATAGCCTCGAACATCTCTCTCAATGGCATCCCAGATGTGTTTGATGGGATTGAGTAAGGTGACCTAGCTGGCCAAGGAAGCGAAGTAACGTCGGTGGAGTGTTCATCCAACCATTCGGATACAATTCGGGAGCGATGACACGGTTCATTGTCTCTTTGCCCGTCCAGTGGGATGTTGAAGACGCACAAACGGGAGAAAATGATCTTTCAGAATATCCCGGTAACGTTGACTTTTGAGGGACGATGTCACACATAACAGCGGTCCCATTTCAGTCCACGTAAACAGTCCCCAGACGAGAATGCCACCACCACCAGCTCGAAGAGTACCCTTCTGGCAAAGAAGGATCCATCACTTCGTGTGGTTTGCGCAGTACTCTTATCCTGCCATCTGCATGTAGCAACGGGAAACTCGACTCATAAGTCCAGGCAACATTTTTCTACATGTCTAGGGTCCAGTGGCGATGTTCCCTCCCCCATGCTAATCTTTGCACCCTGTGATGTGCGGTCAGCAGCGGTACCCTCGTGGGACGATGGCTCCTGTACCCCATAGCGAGGAGATGGTTCTGGATGGTGTGGCTGCTTAACGTTTTTGTGCACCAGCGTTAAATATCCGAGCGATTTCTTGCACTGTGGCCCGTCTATCCGCTGTTACAATGCGAGCTAGCCGACGCTGACCCGCTCATCCACAAGCTATTGTCCACGGCAGTTGGCCCTTGCACGGATGGTTTTACCGGATTCGATGTACTCACGGTGCTCCTGTGACTCAGTGGCTCGTGAAATCTCCAGTGCCTGCACTACTTCCGAGATGGAGTGACCCTTCGTCGGGCCCCGACAATTTTCGAACGATGAAATGTGCTTAGATCCGTCTTCTTACCCATACTGCGTCGGACTCTTACTGATTCCCGTCGCATTATTCCTTATATTGTCGGATCGCTGCACACGTCCTGTCGTTTCCGTTTACAGGGCCGCCCACAGCGACACATCTGCATAATGCCAGCTTTCTCTAATTCAATTGCTCTTCAGTGTGTCTCTTTAGAGAGGATATGACTGTGGTGGGACAGCAAATGTTGGCGTTAATCGAAGTTTGAGTTAATATCCTGTGCAACGAAATCCTGAACAGAAAGTTCTCTTATATATTTATATTATTTTTTTATGTTTAATACTGTATACTAAATGTGAAATTCACCATATTCACTGTATACTAAATTTGTTATTACGTTTCTGCGCATTTTTAGTTTTAATAAAAAACTTGCTTACATTATTTTTGAAATCATCACTGGAACCGGAACATTCAGTTTAAAAATAATCCTAGTTTTTCCAAAATAAAAAGATGAAGCAATTCGCTTGAATTAAACGTCTACAATTACGCGTTACGCTGGAAATGTTTCGCCCAATAGAAGAACCGAAACGGCCTGAAATTTGTTCCGCCTGGAATGGTGTCAAACTAGTATCTCCATTTTCCTTTAATCGGTGATGTAAAATGGGCTAAAATCGGCTGGAATGAATATGTGCGCTGTATTATTGGCCGAAACAAGCTGAAAGAAGTGAACCTACTTAACAGAACGTTTTGCTTTCACCTCAGATTCATTATTCAAAATGCTGCTTTAGGGAACTATTCACGTTATTCTATTGTGACTTATTCCCCGATACATGAGCTACAGTACTGAATAAAGAACTAAGCAGGGTGAGAGAACGCGCTTGAGTCGTTCTTTCGAAAGAGTATCATGATTATCGTATCAAGAGAACTACACTGCTGGCCACCCGAAATAAAACACCGAGAAGGACACGATATAGCAAAGCTAGATTTACTGAACACATAACAAAAGATACAAAGATGAAACGATAGATCTTACAAGCCAGTGCGACTTGCGAAACACACAGACATCAATAGTTCGTGTGGCCCACATGGCTGTCAATAACGGCCGCTACACGCAACTGCATCGAACGAAAAAGGCTTTGGATGTGGGCTTGGGGTATGCCGGTCCAGCATGCTTCCACACGTTGCCACAGTTCATCAGGCGTAGCCGCGGGTGGTGCTTGGCGTACCACTCGGTTGACCATCAGCGACCAGACGTGTTTCATGGGTGACATATCGGGAGAATAGGCGGGCCACGGTAGCAGTGACACCTTGTGGGCTGTGAAGAACTGTTGCACGATGCGTGCCACGTGCGGGCGCACATTGTCCTGTTGAAATGTGGCCGCTGGCAGGTTCTGCCGGTAAGGGAAGAGTACCGGCTCCAAAACGTCAGAGATGTAGCTGAGGATGTTGAGTGTACCGGCCATGCGTACCAGAGTGATGCGGATGTCATAACCAATTGCGCCCCAAACCATAACACCAGGCGACGGACTGATATGTCGATGCATAATGCAGGCGTCATACAGTCTCTCCCCGCGGTGCCGCCACACGCGGATCCGACCATCGTGGTGTTGCAGACAGAAACGGGATTCGTCGGAGAAGACAATGTCGTGCCATTCCGTAGTCCAAGGTACGGCGTTCAGCGGCCCACTGCCACCGCACTCGCCAGTGGTGTAACGTCTATGGTAATCGGAGCAATGTGCGCAGTTCGACAAGTCCCCGCTCCTTCAGACAATGTCGGATGGTACGTGCTGACACATGTTGTTGTTAAACACACTATACATCCTGCGCTAAAGTTCGTGATTTGGCGGTGCGAGCAGTCAATGCCGCTGCTCAACATGCCGGCCCTCTATTTCATTGGTGTGCGGCGGCTGCGGCAATTTCTCACGTCGGTCCGTCCGTCCCTCCTGCACCCACGGAATCCATACTCGCCTCACTGTTGCTGGATGTCTTCCTACACGGGCGCCGATGTCTTGGTACGATAAACCACTGTCGCGATAAGCCACTATTCGTCCTCTGTCGAACTCCGAAACGTGCTGGAACGACTACCATATTCTGCGATGAGGCATCAGGAAGCTTCCCACGCACATGTCCAGCAGCACAACACAATTCCACTACTTACGCCCCGCCTCCTGTGCACCCTATTTATAGAGATTCTTGGTGGCGTTCCAGGCGCGCACGATTTGCATATGCCCGAGAATGCTAATCGTTTGCATGTCCTCTCGCGGGCGACGCATGCTGCAAATTTCAAGCCATTCGGATGCTTCCTTCTCGGTGTTGCATCTTGGGTGGCCAGCAGTTTAGATAGGGTTATCAACCATCATAGGTTTATGCTTAGCACTGTTAAGATGAGAGGAAGCATTAACTGTTATGACTTAGCTTTTGTATAATCCGGTACCTATGTGAGCATTACTTTTAAGAGAACCCATGAACTTTTGGTGACCTTTAGCTTCAAGTGCATTGGCCGATTATAGGATTAATATTAATGAAGGATATTTGCAAAACAGATAGAAATTCAAAACTCCTGGATAACCTTGGCTACAATTAACTTTTATTTGTTACCCAGCACGTGTTTTTAAGTCTATAATATACTTGGTATTCTTAGCTTGAGTGTATGTCCCGGAGATTCACTTTCCTAAGAAACACGCAGAACTCTGCTTAACATAAACTGAGAACGAAAGAGGTTTCCAAAAAAAAGTACTACCTCTTTCTTCGGAGATTGCACGTACATATTAGTCATTAACCACACCGTTCTGATTGCCATTTTTTTCAGCGATAATTTCCTTTCTCTCTGGGTTCTATTTCACCTACACTGAATGAAAATTAATAGGGTTCCCTATATCGGGCACAGTAAAGGCTACACAAAGAAATATCCAGCTTTCTGCGGAACGGTGGTGAACTCTTATCAACCAACGAAACGAAACCTCGATTGGGAAACAATGCTGAGGGAAACAATTTTATTTGAGCTACGTGAAATGGCAAAGTTTCCTAAATTTACTAGTTCTTTAAAATTCGATTAATGCAATGCATTTTATGCCCCACGAGATTTCCTTTTTCTCTAGAATTATTGTCTCAAATTATTCCAAAGTAACATGAAATTGGGCAAGGTGTCGTATGTAAACTGCAATATATATCCTATTATGTAAAATCCTACATTACACATTGAAATGTATAACATAAGTAATTTTCAAAAACAATATTTAATCAGTTGCTTTGCCTACGAGCGTCCGTGCAGTATTATCTGCTATGGAACTGCTAGCTCACCTCAAGTCCCAGATTTATGTACTCGCTTTTTCAATCTGACTGAAGAAAAATTCACTAGATTAAAGTTGAAAATTTGTACATTTATAGGTCTGAAGTTTTAAAAGACTGTGATTATTCCACAAGAAAGCTAAAGTTTACTCAGACACAGAGATCTATTATACTTGAGCTTTCTTCCGCCAGTTTATGGGGTAGTCCCAGCAGCCAAGACTCTAGAGCCATTAAGTGTCTTCTCTTTTGCTGCATCATGTTGGAAAGTACTTGTTGTTGGGAACGTCATTTTCTTCGTAGGAACCAAGAATCTTCCAGCGTTGAGGCGAATTGAAAAAATACAGGGACGACATTTATTTTCTGTGGTACTGTTTTATGATCGAGATTGCTGTATTATATATACCCATCAACACTTTTGTATCACAATATTTACCTTGAGAATGATTCCTTCGATACATAGAGATGCCAAATGTAAGCGTAATAAAGAAATTCTATCTATAAACTACTACTACTTCGCACAAAAAAACACTAATTTTGGTTGTTATGTAGTGACCTAGAAGGACATGATCTCAACTTTTGTTTGCACAATTCACCCCGAAGATCTTGGTATTGCAGATTTTCATTTGTAATCAAAGTGCTAAATTTTTTATCAACCTCAAGACAACTTGGCAAGCAGGCACAAGATGCGAACTTTTTAACCTAGCAGATGCTCATTAAGAGCAATCAGTAGTTACTAGTACATCCAGAACCTTGTTCGTTATCTTTGAGGTTCCCGAATAAATAATATCTGCTTATGATAACATCAGTACTTTTGAAATAATAACGCTTCACGCTGATCACTGAGTTAGAAAAAGATTGGGATCTGACGAATTTTGAATAATTTGAAAATAGCCAGGAAGGTACCAACTCTTATTACACTGGGACAATCAAAGTACGCGAAATTGAAGCAACTGCTTCTGATGCGTAGGAAAACGGCACCTTTACGTTCATCACATAATTTCAGGCGCGGTTCTGAATTCTTTTTTAATGTGCTTTCTGACTTTAATCAATTTCGGGTTTACAACTGTTTAATGAGAAAGCATATTTATGTACATTACTTACACCACCATTAAGAGATAACTCATGTAGCGTAAGGCTGATTTTTTTCGAAGGATATTTTTGTTTGTGAGATAATGAAACACAACATTCTATGTACCTTTGTTGCAGAGTGTCTCCGGTGAGTTCATCTAGACTCGTTTAATAGCCTGTTGTTACAGAATAATTACGTCGTTAGAAATTGTTTGCTCCGAAATTTGCTGTTCCATAAAATCTGAAAAAATTAGCAAACCGCAGTATTTATATACGTGAACGAAATGTTATGGAAACTTCCTCCTGTCTGACAAGAAATTCATTGAATTGAAATAAAAAAAGCACATTGGTCATTAACATCGTGCTGAATCTGGTGTTTACTTACTCATAAAGAAATCAAAGGTTACATTGTTGGAAGCACTCACTTTGCCTGCGTAATACTAATGGATTGTTTATTCTGAATTTATTCGGGCGTCTTGCTCTTAGTTCATATTCCCTATTACTCGGAGATCAAAAGAGCTATGTGCATTGCAAACTTGTCATTGGTAACAGGCTCATTTATAGGTTTGCAAATTTCTGAATAATTGAAAATGTTAAGCCTATTGTAAAATGTTTCTTTAAAAAAAATACATATTTGAAAACAACCACTTGTGCATCAAATCATTTCGCATTTACCTGTTACTATGATGACAGGCATGTACATATAGTAATTTTTCTGTTCTAAGATACATAAAAAAATTTAAAACATTTTATTAATAAATAATATTATTTCAATTTATTAGTGCAAGTAATAATACAAATGTGTGTATTAAAATGCGAATAATTAGAAATGTACACGTTAAACCCATATATTTCCCTTATTTGTTGAATTTGCTTAATTAATAATTAGCTGTTCTAAGAATAACACGATGCAGCTTTTAGTATGGAAATGAATTTAAATAATGAAACAGTATTCCAATGTAAAGCACTTCACAAATATTGGCAAAAACTGCATTAATGGAAACGTACAGAAGACATGTATGTCATGTCTTTAATTTTTCATTTGGGAATTAATGAACTGAAAAGAAATTGTTCACAAGAACTATCATAGCAAATGTTTCCTGGTGCTTGATTTAACTTACAAAAAAGAAATGGTTTCGGAAGCAGAGGTTTGAAATAAAAGAAGAAGGTATCTCATTACCTTCGTTGACTCTGTGAAACACGAGAACGCTTGAAATTATTGCTATATTTCAGAACTTAGCTAATAATTCTGCACCTAATTTGATGACACTGTGAGGGAAAAACTCACAAATTTGCTACGAAAAGTGAAATAGAAGACAGTTCGATAGGTTGGAAAAACTATAACATATGTATGTGCGTTTGTGTGTATGTTCTTTTTTAATGATAATCGCTAATTAAAGAATGCATTCGTATTATGCTAATATTAGGGCCAGATAACTAAAGTACTTCTAAATTTATCAAATTTGACTTTGTATGCATTTTAGGTTAATAAATTTATTTTTTGTACTTTTTCAGAAGTTCGATTTATATGTCAAATATATATGACGAATTTTATCCACCGCAGAATGATTAATGATTTCATTCGCTGAATATCCCAAGCGCCACTATTCATCAACTTAACCCTGGAAACATCAAAAAGCAATGTGCGTGTTGTAATAAGAGAAATAGAAATGCATTTTTAACACAGAATTTAAGAAAATATAAGTTTCCCTAGAAATATCATACAAAGAAGAGTTCAGAAATATATATGTGCAAAGGAGAGTTTATATAATATATATTACAAACGAAACTAGGTGGTGCGCAAGCCAACACATTCAGAGATGCAGTGAATGATCCAAGAACTTGCTGACAAAGCTAAAGAAGTGGCTCCAGACAGGCCGTTGGGGAAGAAACTTGTGGTAACCATCCAGTAGTGGATTGATAATGGTTGGCAATAATGATGAATGATGATATACTTTGAAAACAGTAAAATATTTTTTAAAAAGACATTCTGTTCTTCAAGTGTTGCTTCGGTATTAAAAGCTTTACTACTCAGAGTAGAATCTTTACAATCACCTTTTATAACAAATATTGTCATAAACAGATTTTTGAATACAAACTTGTCGCCATTGCGTAATTATCAGGGTTGTCAGTCCAATGACTCCGCCTTCCGTCGTTTAGCTTCCACAGATGCAAGGCCAGGCACAGACCTGAAATACTATCTCGCTTAGGCGCTTTTATCGGAATCGGTTATATCAGAAACACCAAAAGGACAAGAATAACAAAAAACTCGGAGCTTCAACGATTCATTATTGTCTTGAAGGGGATTCTGAACTAATTTGTGAAGAAACAAATCTCAATTTTGAACAGAAAAAAGTACGGAGTCCTTATTGCAGAATCAATCGGTATTGAAACAACCCCTGATGGGAACTGCAATAATAATGCTCCCATTAACGTAACAATAAAACAGTATTTTCGGTAATCTAAAGAGAAATCACGTTCCTAAAAGATTACGTAATACCCATGTACACAATAAATTACAAAACAATGAAACAACATATAGATATACAGCAGGAGATGAACTGCGTCACGTGAACCTCTATTAATCCATGCTCTTTATGGAAAAGAGATTTCACATCATTTTAAGAAGAAAACCTTCAGATGATGGCTGCTCTGAGACCCTAAACATGCATACGGGTAATTTTTTCAGGTTTAACGTTTTTTTAGAATAGATCATGCGATGGGTGAGGAAGAAATTATTCGATTTTGTTAGCAAGTTCTGGTTGCAGGTTTGTTTCAAATTTTGCATTGGTGGGAAGATAGCGACAGAACAGGGAGTCATTGGACGGTCGACAATGTGGTTGACGCGATTTTGAGCAGAATAAATTCTAAGTATCTGTATCCTAAATTCCCGTAGGGAACTGTTGTTACTCTAAAATAATATAGCAAAAGCTCTAATCTGACTTATTGAGTTTTTAATACTGAAAGAGTAAATGAAGAATAATATGTCATGATGGAATAATTTTGCTTTTTTTAAAAATGTGTACTTTTTTGTGTAAAGTAAAATGTTCATGATAAATTATATAAAGCTAAAATCTGGTAAGACATTTAAATCAGTCTACAATGAAAATAATAATGTCTGTTGTAGTGAGATTTGTAAATGGAAATTAACTCCAGGAATATATGTTTCTGAATTTTTAGTAGAAAATGTGAGTTCTGGTAACTGTCTAAATCTTCTACCTACAACTTGAAGAAATTGTTGCAGTGTTGACCTATACATATCGCAATGAGAAAACAGCTGTCCTAAAGTTTGTAGAATTTTCGATGTTCAAATCCTCTTTTTTAATTGACTAATATTTGTTTATTTTCATTTCGTGGACATTATAGCTGAAATTGCAAAAGCTTGCTGAGCCTGAGTTTCAAAGCCTTTTACTCCTGAGATGCACTTACTTTTTTCGAGGGTACCGAGTTTTCGTGAGTTAACGTAATAAGAACGAAGGCAATAAAATATTTCAAGCACACATAAAATGCCACAATAAATGAACTTCTTAAAAGCGTGTTACAAACATAGGGAATCAACGTAGTATTTAAAGTACGCGTGTAAAAACACATTTATTTTCATTATACAGGCTATTTCTTGCCATTTATAAAATCATTGTCATGAGAACTGTGGAGAATAGGCAGGGATGTTGAACCTTGACTGCCGACAGTATATGAATTGGGTCACCACGCTCGACCCAAGCAACAAAGCGAGAAAGACAAAGAAATAGTATTGTTCTCTAAAAACAATTATAGGATTGGGGTTCTACTGTACAGAAAAGAAATATATTTTAAAAAATTTCTAGAAAGTTAGGGCTTGAACAAGTGGTACAGCCATAAGGCATTTTGTAATTCTCCGTATTACAATTATTGGCACAAAGAAAATGCCATAATAGAAAATTTTATTAAAAGCGGCGGCAAAAATATTGTAGGATTTTTAATACATTTGTTTATATGAACAATATATATTAATAATTCTACCAGAATACTTCTAATTGCTACCGCTGTGTAACTATACATAACAAACGTAGAAGTATTTTAAAAGTTAAAAAGTCAACAAAAAAAAACGTGCAAAATTATGGCTTTCCTTTTTCTTCGTTATGACAAAGAAATATGATATATTTTGCATATATTGAAATGAATATTGGTTATTAAAAAATTAATATATCTCATGAGCAATATTTATAGAATTTTCGTGTAAACAGAAAGAAAATCACATACTGTCGGATCAGGAAATATTGTACTTAACATTGAGCGATTTGTTTAGAAAAGTGATCAAACGAAATGTACGTATAGCTCAAGATGGGGATCCAGTTCAGTTCATGTTATCCGTGCTATTGAAAGTCCCCTGTAGTCAAACTACTGGCACGTCCCGGTATCACAGTTGCGAAGTTCAGCCGTAAACAGTATTTAATGACTTCAGAGAGCTCCAAGAAATACCGCTTGTTCATTCTACACTGCTCGCCACCCAAATTGCAACACCAAGAAGTAAGCACCAGATTGGCCTGAAATTCGCAGCATGCGTCGCCCGCGAAAGGATATGCAAACTATTAGCATTGCAGGGCATATGTAAATCATGTGCGCTCCGCATGCCACCAAGAAGCACTAAAAGAAGTGTGCACAGAAGGCGGGGTGTAAGTAGTGGAAGTGTGTTGTGCTGCCAGACTTGTGCGTAGGAAGCTTCCTGATGCCTGGTCGCAGAATACGGCAGTCATTGCAGCTCGTTTCGGGTTCGACAGAAGACGAATAGTGGCTTATCGCGAGAGCGGTTTATTGTACCGAGACATCGGCGCCCGTGTGGGGGCGACATACAGAGACAGTCGGGAGAGTATGGATTCGGTGGGTACAGGAGGAACGGACGGACCGACTTGAGCGATTACCGCAGCCGCGGCACACCACCGAGCGAGAGGACCGGCATGTTGTGCGGCGGGCATTGACGGCTCGCACCGCCACATCACGAACGTTAGCGCCGGAATTAAGGTGTGTTGCGCAACAACCTCTGTCAGCACGTACCGTTCGACGTCGTCTGTAGGCGCGGGGTACTTGTCGCATGGCGCCCGTTGCTCCGATTACCCATGACGTTACACCACCGTCGAGTGCGGCAGCAGTGGGCTGTTGAACCCCGCACCTGGGCTACGGAATGGCACAACGCTGTCATTTCCGACAAATCCCGCTTCTGACTGCAACACCTCGATAGTCGGATCACTGTGTGGCGGCACCGCGGCGAAAGACTGTATGACGCCTGTATTATGCATAGCCATACCGATCCGTGCCCTGGCGTTAGGGTTTGGGGGCAATTGAATATGACACCCGCACCACTCAAGTACGCATCGCCGGTACACTCAACAGCCACAGCTACATCTCCGTATGTTTTTGAGCCTGTAGTCCTCCCTTGCCTGCAGGACCTGCCAGCGTCCACGTTTCAACAGGACAATGCGCACCCGCACGTGGCACGCATCGTGCAACAATTATTCACGCCCCACCAGGTGTCACTGCTGCCGTGGCCCGCCTGTTCTCCCGATATGTCGCCCATCGAACACGTCTGGTCGTTTCTCGGCAAGCGAGTGGCCCGGCAAGCACCACCCGCGGCTACGCCTGATGAACTGTGGTAACGTGTGAAAGCAGCCTGGACCAACATATTCCAAGCCCACATCCAAAGCCTCTTTCGTTTGATGCCGCGGCGTGTCGCGGCCGTTGTTGCCACCCATGGGGGCCACACGAACTATTGATGTCAGCGTGTTCCGCAAGTCGCACTGGCCTGTAAGCTCAAACGTTTCATCTTTGTATCTGTTGTTATGTGTCCCGTAAATCTGGCTTTGCTATCTCCGTCCTGCTTAGTGTTGCATTTTGGGTGGCCATCAGTGTATAAACATTTCATCTCTCCTTGTCTTTCTTTTTTTATCATTAGGCGGATTTCATGCGTCAAGTATGTCTGTAAATACATCTTCAGAATTTCAGGAAAAGCATTTTCCAAATAAATCGTACACCATCTTCAATTTCAAAATTGGAGAAACCCAGTTTTCTCTACTTTTGATATATCTTTCAGAATGAAAGAAAGCAAAGAGAGTAGAGGAAAACTGAGCCTTATGAGATATTTTCGTTTTTGTTCACTCATATTTTAGCTCACACAGTATGTTATTTCTATAGCATTGTTGTTTCTTGTTGTCCCTAATCAGTTTTTGTGTTTTGCGAAATATCACTTCAAAAGAAAAGTGCGTTGACAAACCTCTCGTAATTTCAGTTTCCATTAATGTATTCTGTACTTTCATTCACTTTCATGCTAAGATACGTCATGAAAAGCTGTGGACGACGTTCATGATGTCATCCCTAACACCGAGAAACATCAAGTGCTGTGAGTTAATTCAAAAATGTTTTTCACTCTTCACTCATCAGCAAAGAGTAGATTATGAAATATTGTGCATTAGAAAACTTCTCAAAATCGAACGATAACTTCAAACACTTTTTTAGCTACCATTATTTTGCCATAGCCATTCGCACTAGAAAAAGTCCGTAATCCAGGAACCCCGATGATGCAAAAAGCAATTCAATTGAGATACAAAACTTGAAATACATATAACGGAAATTCCTGCTAATGAGGTCATTTGTGGTCACAATTTTTGGCTTTTGTTAAAATAACATGCTTTTCGTACTTTAGGAATATTACAACATAACAATTTTTAACTAATACCCCTGAGAGAAAGTGTCCTATAACTCTTTTCAGAATTAACAAATTTTAACTAATACCCCTGAGAGAAAGCGTCAAAGAACCCTTTTCAGAACCATGAAATTATTATGAATTAGATGACCATATACAGCTTTCTTTGACTTAGTGTAAGGAAACCAGAGAAGGTTAATTCCTTGATCTTGCAAGAAAACCCAGTAACATCGGTGTTTTCACAATATTCAAGACACAATAATATGATAAGGGTAATGTGTCGGTCTAAGAGAAATTACGATTTCATGACACTCAATTAAACCATTATTTCTTGATCTCGTGAAAAGTATAGATACGATCCGTATAAAAACAGCTGCATTATTGAAATGCCGTTCATATCCTCAAAGCGAAGCTATATGCAAAAGCTGGACGTATTAGTATTAAGAAGTGGATGACCAGAAGCAATACATTTCATTCAGCAGAATGTTCGTACTCGAAGAAAGTTCCACCTAATTTCTGAATTGAGATCTTCGTCTTTTTAGTCACATGAAAATGACACGCACTTCAATGAGAAAATGAAGTGAAAGGAATCCAATTACTAGAAGCATTGAGATCGACACAGTTTGAGCGCACGATCCAAATCAAGTTTACCAAAACTTTAATTCCAAATAAGAATAACTTTTCATTCTTCTGCTGACGAATACGAGAAAAGAAAATTCACGAGAAGTCTTATGATGAAAAAAAATTAGGAAAATATTTCATATCCAATTGCAACAGTCACTGTACACGTACGAAAGCCCTGTAAATGTACATTAAACTAATGTGTTGAATTCCGTGTCGAAAACGTCGAAGTAGGATTGGATATGCGATTCATTTTCAGATATCCTTATGCCTCTATTTTTAGAGTATTTCATGCACAAATGTTAAATGGATCATCATGCTGATCAACAAATCCGCATGATATGGTATTGCTAAAAAATGAGCATTCATAACCATCAGTGGTTTGCAAATTCTAGTAACAGAGAGAAACGTTTAGGAAATAACGGAAATATACTATCTTTGCCAAAAAAAAAACAAAAAAAAACTGGAGAACCGTACAAATTCGTTCGACCTTGATTAAACACCGCATGCAAGTACCTCATAGACAAATATGCATATAATTAAAAAATTACAATGACTCAATAGCTGCCCACTATAGCGCATATGAACCGTGCATCGAGGAGAATACCGCAAAATCAAAGCTAGCATGCAATGAACAATTTAACTGTGGATTGTGGTTGAATTAACCTCAACAGTCCGTGAGGATGCCTTGCCGTCTGATCGTCAGTTTGAGAGAGGTGGAAGAGTTGGGGTGAGAAAGGCTGGTTACAGTCACATCGCTCTATTGCCATGCATTTTAGCCGAAGTGACGCGACGATCGGTAGACGTTTGCACCAATGTGTCGAGGAGCACACAACCCTGCGGAACACCGGCAATGGCCGAGAACAAAGGCTGAATACGAGGATCGAGCGACTGTGAGAATCAAACCAACAGAACTGATTAATTTGTACGCAACCATCCGTGGCCTTAATGCGTCGTCTACAGCCACGGAAGTTGTCATTCGGACCGTTTCCAAACGAATTACGGCCCTGGTATTATATTTAAGGATTAGAGGAGGCCGCTGCGACGCTTACCTAATTGGCGATTATCCCCGGCACCAGTTGCAGTGGTATCGGGCTCGACCAACATGGGATAGTGTCCATTGGCTTCTGTGATGAGTCAGTAATTGCACTTGAATCTGACAACCAGCTCATATGTGTATGGAGAACCCACCTGCTCACGGATATTGCCTTTACTGTGGAAAGGCACGCGGCTATCTCATCAAGACTGACTGTCTGGAGAGCCTCTTCATACGATAGGCGGACACTCTTGGTAGTACTCCATTCCACCCTCACGGCACAACGGTACGTAAACGACATTCTACGACGTGTGGGGTTGCAATTAGTGTCGAACCATTGCCGAGCAACTTTTCAACATTGTAATACCGGCCAAACAAACGGAGCAACTAATGTCAGAGAACTGGCCAATGCCGTCTAGAAGGCATAAGGCCATGGAATTAGAGAAGTGAGTTCTTCCTTTTGGTAACGTCACAAGGAAACCATGGCTGCTGATTGGTTTCTTACGCTGTCATGTGTGACGACGACAAACATATCACCGACGTGTCAGGCCATGTCAGCTTAAAGTGACGTCAAAAAAGGCGATAATTTATATCTCTAATGTCATGGCCTTGAACTGGCGCTTCATTTAGACACATTTGACATATTATATTTGAGGACACTATCCGTGAACTATATGCGTTTGTGGCATGCCTTGAAACATCTGGTGTCCGAGTCAAATAAATATTTTAGAAATTTTAAGTATATTATCAAAGTTTTGGGTATATAAGGGTAATCCACTAGGATATTTGCATTGGGAGTTTTGATCTGATGTCCGCCAGAATGTAAAAATCAATTGTAGCTTTTGTAGATATGAAATAATTAAATTGTATTATTATTTATATGTTTCCTACTTTTTTGACATGTTACTGAAAATTAAGAAATCTATTATAAGAATGTGAGGCTTTTATATAACTTTTGCATAAATATGTCAGACTTAGTTATGTACCAATAATGCAGAAACGTATTTCGTTAAGGAAGGAAATCGCGGTTTCGAAAATAGAGATTCACATTACTTCAAGAGGATAGCAGTGGAATGAACAATACTCACAGTTTGACGCACTAGCATTCCAACTAACAGGTAGAAGAGTACACAATGATGAAACAGGCTCAAATTTGTATGTTGGAAGCGGTTCCAAAGTTTCTAAAATTTTATTTTTGCAAAGGTTTTGAAAAACGGTCCAGCTCTCAGACGTTTTGAAGAGATAGCTGAAACATATGCTAAATGACGTAGGGAAACGTCCTGCGTACAAACCGTCGGACTAAATTGCAATACACTACAATTTCCTGTAAAATATAATGTATGTTCATCTACTTCATGGGACGCTACATACGAAGTTCAGATTCATATCCAACAATTTATTCAAATATTCATCGGCATCTATCAAAACTTGTTACTTTAGAATTATTTTAAGCGAAACATTTGGTTGTTAATTTGAAGCAACTGGTTTTGTATTTCAAATCTCTGATTTTTTTATATGCATTGCTTTTGGAACACGGAATCTTTGTTAGGGTGATATGATATTTTCTCATTTATATCAGGTTATTGTGAATGTTCTGATGAAGATGAATGAGCGCCATTTGAACACATGTTACATTTTTTTGTTTAACTACCACCTTCAGCGGCTCTATCGGAACGCACGTCTTTTACCTATGACTAATAGTTCCATGCATCGAAGGGAACTAATACAGTAACACAAGCACTCCAACCCTTCCTCATCCGGGGTGTAGACGAATTTTTAGAGGCCAGCTCTAAAAGAATTATATAAACGGTGACGCCCTCTATAATTTTCAATAACTCAGACCGCCATAAGATAATTCTGACTATTTCAAATATATTTGTTTTTCTTTACAAACATGGCGTACAAAAGAAAATGAAACGTTGAATGTGATCAGAGGTATAATTCTCCTATATGTCTTCCCCTTGCAAAGTACTCTCTCGTTTAAGGCACGTCAGAAGTATTTCACACTCCGGAAATAATTTACGCTCCAACACTTAGTACAGGGTGCGTTTAAATCATAACAAAAATGTTTTTACCGGAGACAGAAACTGGTAGCTTTCTACAAATTAAACCCCTGCGCCACACACACACTTATTCCAGCTGTTCTGCCAGCTTTTTTTACTTCTGCCAGCTTAAAGTTTTTGACTCCGTGGAAGACATCTTAGGTAACCTTTGATGTCTTCCACTGAGTCAAAAATTTACCTTTCATAATTTTCTTAATTTTTCCGAACCTCCTAAATTCCGGTGAATAAAGAGGGTGAGAGAGCATCCAGAATTGAGTTTTCAGTCAGGAATCATACGATCAACCCAGCAGTGTAACTTGGCGCGCTGTCATGGTGAAGCAAGCACCCATCCACAACCCTTCTTCTCTGGCTTCGTGCAAAGGACTGCCAGTCCTCAGGACTTTCAGGACTTCTAAGTAACGTGCAGCACTAACAGTAGAGTCATATGTTGGAAATTTGCAATGATCCAATATATCGATACCGAAAATGGTGCAACATAGATTTTAACGTTCGATCGATGGAAAAAGCCCATCTTCAAACCGGCAATATCCCTTAAACACTGTCTTTTTGGTCACAAAACTTTCCTTGTAAGCAGTTGTTAGTTTTCCTGCTTTTCTCTCATTGAAAACCTAGGTGGAAAAATAATGTCATGTTGTAAATTGCTCGATTTTCGATATACCTGTAGCGTTGAAAAAAAAAACCCCTCATCTACACCAGGATTTCTCAAACTTCGGTCGCTCATGGACTACTTTAAGCATCTCTTTACATATCGCGGACCACAAAGCGGGAGGAAGGAGAAGTCTGGGGAACTTCCCTCGGAGAAATTTGAAAATGAAAAATATATTGTCTGAAAATTAGGTTTCCAACCCTCGTTACTAATAACAGACCTAACGGACACTCTCATCGGCCGGTGAGTGAAGACCCACTCACATGTCCTCCCCGCGCTCCAAGGAAGGGAACAACCAAAGTATCTCCCGATTTATGTGACTTATTGGCGGGCTTACAAATATGAACTCCAGCTAGATTAACTCCACTCCCCCTTTTTCAAATATAATTTTTAGTAAATGTTATCTTCTTCTGGTAAATGTTTAGCTTTTTTCAGCAAATTTTTAGCTGTTTTTTACTTGAAAATAATATCGTCCCCAAATAGGGCCGATAAGCAGTTTCCACAGGCCTTAGGCAGAAAATCGCCAAAAATTCCGACCAGGTGTTTAAAATACCATTCGTTTGCCAACCCTATCTGAGACAAATTAATTTTTAGAGTACCTGCATTTGATAAAAAATGAAAGAGATAAAGACCTTGGTGAGTTATAATTTTATTTTGTCAGTTGTATAAGGAAAAAGAGATCATTCGCTTCATGAAATATTTGGCAATGTAGTCGCAACATGGGCATAGTCAGGGGAGCGGTTTCGGGGGCGGGGTTCAAACCCTCCTTGAAACTCAAGATGTAAGATTTATAACAGGTAATATATATGGAAAATTATTTAAACCTTCTCCGAAAATCGAAACCTCTCCGACCTAAATTCTAGCTGCGCCCAAAGGCCACGGCGAAACATTCCTACATGGAATTCAATTGACATCACATGCAAAATATTATATGGAAAATTATACTTGATTTTCTCTTTTGTTTTTAATACTTTGCTGAAAGTCCACGTATAAAGATTCAGTAATTAATCACAAAAGTACTATAATAATAATTATGGCGCCAAAAAGAGGGTTGGTTACTTTTACTTGTGAGCTTCGACCAATCTACCTAAATCCGGTTGGATAACCGAAAGTTTCAAAAGTAGGGTGGCTTCCACATCTAATCTATTTCTTTTCTAGCTTTTGATTTGAAATAAATGTGAAAATCCAAACTCACAATTGTAAGAAACATGATTAATGACTCTATTATGATAGCTTTAGAAAATGGTGCCGAAAATGCACTTAAAATTTAAAGAGGAGGGATTCTCACATTTTTCATTAATTTTACTTCTCAAATTTCCAGCTAACCACTTGACAGGTTGCCGTTGACCACACTTTGGGAAACACTAGTCTACACTCATTGTTGTCAGGAGTACTACTGTTATTTGCTTCAAAACGACACGTGCGGGTTTTGAGGATTAGTGACTGCTTATATTAGACATCGTACTTTCCTTACGCACCAAAGGCGAGAACATTCACCTTATTTTTAATACCACTCGTATGTAGTCCAAGATATTAATGTAGAAAGAGGAATTCAGATTTTCCCAAGATATGCTAGATAGAGGTAAACATGGGTGGTACGTTTAAGCTGATATTCAATATTAAAAAACTGTGTTTTTTCATATTAAACTGCTGTTAATACAGATAATAAGAAATAATCCAAAAAAATATATTTTTTAAATTTCTATCTCAAATGTAGACAATAATTAACCGTTATGCCCAAATGTTTCCCATGTAAAGTTGTATCAGAACTATAAAAGTGATTGATCTTGGCACAAGGAATTTTACACAAGATGTATCGGTTCAAATTACAGACATACCGTAAACTGTATATTTCCATCTGTTTTTTCACAATATGCGAAATCAGTAAAATTCTAGATATTCATTCATTGCATATACTGAAGAAACGCAGACTTATTTTACTTAACTCTCCGACAGGCTAGCAACATCTGAACGAGCCTGTCACCTAACGGAAAATATATGTATAACTTTAAAAAGTAACTACGCATAAAATAGCCCTCGACATAAATAGAATCGAAAGGTAAAAGAGTTTTTTCAATCGGATGTGTAGAAGCAAATATATGAAATAAAATACATAATGAATTTGACATCACCTGCTTTTGCGCCCTCTAGCGGCGAACTTGTGCATCGTATAAAAAAACGAAATAAAGGATCATCATTCGCGCATATCTAGCGTTTCAGTGCAAAAAGAAATTTTTAAATCGGATTATTACTTGCAGAGATATGGTGTCCACATGCGGACAGACGTACGTACGGAGGCACCGACGGACAAACCGACAACATAAGCACAATCATTTTTACAAAGACATGCTAAAAAGAAAGGATTTGCCTTTAGTTTTTAGAGCGCAATAAAATATAATTTTTGCGTTATAGATGTATCTTTCTCTACCTTTGATCGGATGATACGATAATATTTGTTGCATTGTCTTGATTTTCACTTAATTTCGGACCATTTTTATCTCAAGAAAGCTGCTAATGTGCTAGATCATTGTTTTTCAGTGCATAGTTACCTGCAACCTTGCGGGATGATACACAAAACCAAAATTTTGGCGTTTACTCTAATTGTTATGTGACTTTGTGCCGGCTTTGAGACTCTTCTTAAAACAAGACAATTTAAAAGCTGGATTGTAAACACCTTTTTTCACTGACTGCGGTCCCTCTTTTTTACAGACTGAAGGAAGTGAGCTCAAGTTCAAGTTAATTCTTAGTAAAAAGAATCTAAACATTTCGATTACTAATATTAGCTTTATTCAACTAAAAGGATTCAAAACACATCATTTATATAAATATCACCAAAGAGACATTAAGAAATTCAAAATAAATTATATTCTCAGAAACTTTACCAAAGAGTTTATCAATAATTACGAGTTGAATTTCTTAATTTTGCAATATATGCTTAAGCGGTATAATAGCTAAGGAAGTACAGATCATATACGTATACTGATATATCAAACTAGAAGAGCTAAAAAGTATGAGTTCCAACATCTGCACAGCATTTATACATGTAAAATATTTGTATTCCGCATAACAATGAGCATATACATTTTCATAGAAATTATGTGGTATGGAAGAAGCATATAATAATATTATCAATAACATTTAAAAAATTGCAAGTGCAAAGATTCGATTGTTATTTAGAACAGTTGGCGCAAAAGTTGGAAATGAAGTGATACAGAGAGACATTATACCTTCCAATCATTGCAGAAAATATTATAATCACTTACTAAGGAAGATAATGGAATAACAATTAATGGATATCATTTAATCCACTTTACTTTTCCTGATGAAATAGTCATTTATGGAAGTATTTCCCCTGATATGCAGGGTATGATTGTGAAACGTTTGAAAATTGTAAAGAAGTGAGTTAAAAATTAACTTACACCAAACTAAACTGGTGCATAATGTTTTTAGAAGAAATTATGGTTTTTTCATTTGCGGAAACCGTTGTAGAGGTGACCAAAGTCGGACAAATAATGAATGTCAAGCGACAGCTGTACGTAAGTAGAAAATAATAATGGCATACAATTTGGTTGAAGAGCATTTAGATAAATCTGTACAAGTTTCAAAGGCAATTTTCTATTACGACTGAAAGAACAAAGGTTTAATCAATGCATCCTACCTGTCCTTACTCATGAGCAAGAGACATTGGCCTTAACAAACGAATTGTCGCAGTGGATACAAACGGTTGAAATTAGAATGAAGGGGTGCATACTTGGTAAAACTATTAAACATAAGAAGTAGAACTCATGAATGAGGAACATGAAAGTGTTGATAGCGGTAAGCTAATGGTAAATTAACTGTAAAGGCAATGGATTGAGGACCTGAAAACCGTTGGCCAGTACAATTATTAGACTGCATTCGTAAGAATAGGAAAATAGCTAAAATAATTCCATGTTGCAAATGCGTGCAAGAAGTTCGAAAGCATGCCTGTGGGACACTGTGATGACTAACTTCAGAGTGAAAACAAGGTAAGAGGTTTGTCCAGGCATTTATCCAGCAATTTACTGATAATGGTTATTGACGATGCTCATTATCACGATGGCATATCACAGAGATTGTAAGTACTGGATGTGATATGCGATATAAGACTTTATTTCTTCACCGATATTTTGAACATTTCAGCTTAAATAATGACTTTCTAATGACCATTTCGCAGAATTAGCATAAGAAAATTCTTCAGGATAACACGTCCAAAGGTCGTATATAAGAATGCTGATATATGTACGGTAATTATTTTACTTTACCACCATGCTGAAATTGCAATTGAAAAATTATTTTATTTACAATTGAAAAAAAAACATACAGGCAAAATCTATCAGCATCACACTGATTCAATCATCAGGCCGAGTGCCAGTCTAAAAGAGTCAGTCAGAAGTTTTATGACGTATATAATGTTCTCTCACGTGACGAAGATGCTTTAGTGTTTCCAACAGTCACATGATAAGTATTAGAAAAAAGTATACTACAAAAATATATCTTTGAAGTATAGAATAAGAAAGGTAAGTTTCGTTAATGATTTCACATACTGTGAAAACACATGTTGGTCCACGTCGAGCATCGAATTCAGGTTTCCTCACTCCGGAGTAAGTCGCTCTCCCAACTGAACTGCGCGAACATAAACTCTCATTGCTATCTGCCTTTATCCCATGTGCGTCCTGCGGCGCAGGCACGTCAATGTACATTCAACCAAATAGTGCATCCCGTTTTCTTACACTGATTTAATCATCGGGCTTGGGTACAAATCTGCAATCAAGCATCTAAATGGGGTAGGAATGTAAGTGGGAAGGTCATCATTACAGGATAACCGGTTGTATCTAGAAATCAAGACACTTTCAGTGAATAACAAGGAGCATTTGGTGGATGCATGGGCAAAAAGAGTAGAATTTTCAAGAAATTACTTGTATAGTATGACGTAATCAGTCCAAAAGTGGTGGAATATATTTGCTGATATTCATCGTTGTCAGTGAAAATGCTGATTGACGGTGTTAATATTATTGAAGCTTTAAGGATAATTCTGTTCAAAAAATAAGATTTTTACTTAATACCTAGTACGATAAGCGAGAAAGAAACATTATTTTGTTTCCCAAAAAATGGAAGAACGGATATTCAATTGCAATCTAAAAATAGTTCCTACACTAATAAATTTGAATTATGTAATTCTGTTCTATTTTCTTTGAAGGCTCTTTAAATGTTTCTCACAGATGTTATTTTGAATATCACATGAAAAAAACCGTGTTCTTTTACAGAAAATAAATGTATCGTACGACTTTAATAAATTATTAAAAAAAACTTCGTATATATTTAATTTTAATTAAAGATTCTACCTTGTCCTGTCGAACATTGTTATTCAGGAGCGTTGATAAATTCGTCAAATTCATAAATTTTACATTAAGAATCAACTTTTCGTTTCCGTTGTGTTAAAACGTGCAAGTACTTGACTCCACACATATATGCGACTCGCTAAATGCAATCACGTTACATTTCTAGTTTATAATCTTATTAATTTTAGGATCGAAATAAACATTTCAATCTGTCCATGTGATAGAGTGGAAGGTTTAGAATTATTTGAGCTAAAAATCATACATTCTCAGATTACCTAAGAATGTCCGTCTGCAAGCATCATTTTAGCAGATTGCAATGTGAAAATTTTAACTTCATCTATGTGCAGATAGGAAACCTTTTAATTTATAGCCTATTTTACGGTGAAATCCCAGTAACAGTTTAGATTTCATTCTGACTTACTATTTTGCGAACATTAATAGATCTGTTCAGTAGGATGCTCTATAAATCGAATGGGCAACATTGTAGAAATCTTGCGAAATCGTAGATTGATGCAACCGGACGCATGTATTACGCGACACATGCCAATTTGTCCCATATAACATTTGAATCCTCATGTACTTACTGTACCAGTTGTGGGTGAAATATATGTCATACACCAATGTTTGTGAAAATTGCAACACCCAGAAAGAATTGCGCAATTCATATGATTTTTATATCACGATTTCCGTATGTTGCAGGAAATATCTGATAACATTTCTAGAGCTTTGCCAGATTTTGTCGCTTCAAACTTCCGTATTGTATGCATCTACCTCGAACATCAATAACAGTCCCTACACGACGTATCATTGAATGAAAGAGGATTTTGATATCGCCTTGCTGCTTCTATGCGACACCAGAGTTTATCTCTGTTGACAGTCGGAGTCGCTAGTTGGGCCAGTCACTTATCCACCATGTCCCAGACATATGCGATCGAAGACATATTCGGCGAACCTTCAGACCAGGGACGAAGGAGTACGTGTCGTTGATAGAAGAGGTCTTGTGTATTTCGGGCCACATATGGCCGAGTATTGCCATACTGGAATATACCGCCAAGACAACTCTTCAAGTAGGGTACCACATATGCCTCTAAAACGTCCCTGATGTATCGCTGGTTGTTGAGGGTTCCAATAATTCGTGTTAGACGAAATCGCGAATTAAACCAGATGCCGTCCCAAAACTGACCCTTGACGTTAGGCCGGCGTGTCCCTTCAAAGCGCCTTCCACCATGATGTATTTGAACACGTTCACCACGATACTTTCACCATGATGTCTTCGACCATCATTGTGCATAATTCTAAATTACGACTCGTCGGTAAACACGAACAGCTGCATTCAGTGCGCCAATATCTGTGTTCGAGACCCCATTGTAGCCTGAGAATTTTGTGGTTCCAAGATAAAATGGAAGCGCTTTAATGAGCTGCTAGCGACCAGTCTTCTGACATTCAGAAGACGTTGAACTGTGTCCTAGAGCAAAACCTGACCTCTGACAGTTTTCCACTGCTGCTTTAACACCAAGATCATGTGATGACTGCCACATCTGCAAATGTGCGATCTATCACTGACATTTATAGATGTAGATGTCGCTGTAATCACTTGATGTTGTGTGAGTTTGCGGTATATTTTCCTGATGTTTGGGCGCCCGAGCCTCATTTGCCCCCAGCCAACGTTTGTTCCAGTTATTCTCCCATATAACTCGTTCATCCCTAACAGTTACAAATCTGGGTCACTTTATTCTTTAATTCGCCGAGCCTAAACTCTAATCGTTCGCTACAATTTCAGCCCATTTCCACCTTGGGCGAGTCGTTCGGATACTTCCACCGATATTTCACTAAAACTCTTCACAGGTTTCAGCGCCATTATTCCACCACACTTCGAACCCAACGTGAATAGCCTGTCATCTGGTTTGTTTGCTCCGTTTCTTATCAATACACCTTAGTACCCACACTCTATAAGACGTGCCATAAGTCCAACTATAGGTTCGGTATTTTTTCCGAACGACTTTTCAACTTGGTTAAGTCTGATCGTGACCATGTTCCGATCATGGAAAAATGTGGTGTATATTCTGTGCCACTACAATCGTTTGTTGAATCTCTCCCAATGACAGCCTGCATCGGATCAACTTCTCAGTCAATCGGGGTGAGAACCTCCGAACATAAATACAATGTCTGTAACCCACTCATCCTCAAAGGCCTTAGCACGAACAGTTAACAAAGGCGATTATTTACCACTATGGAATGATGTTAAATTATTGTGCTCGGCGAGAACTATAACTTCGGTGCTCTTATTTGGAGAGTTTGTATAATTTTATTTTGCCGAACAGTGCTGGGATGAAGAAGCAACGGCAATCATACCTGCTCCTTGGAGGTTCCTGCTGGAGAATCCCTTTTCCAATGCAAATATGTTTTGATTACTTACTTACTGCCATTTGTAATTTTTTTGTTTTCATGCATTTGTACATCATCATCATTGTCAACAATTATCAATCCACTGCTGGACGAAGGTCTCCATAGGTTTCCTCAACAACGGTCTGTCTTGTGCCAGTCTCCTCCATGCACGCCCGCATACTTTCGAATTTCATCCACCCATCTCCCATGTGGTATTCTTCTGGGTCTTATCCTGTCCTTTGGAATCCAATCTAAAATTTCGGCTGTCCATTGATGGTATGTACTTCTGGCAGTATGCCCAGCCCATTGCCATTTCAGGAATTTAACTCTGATCATGATATCGCACTATTGTCATTTTTCGGGTCCACGAGTTCCTCTTCTTATCTCTCCTGGTTACACCAAGCATGCACCTCTCCATGCTCTTTGAGTTGCTGCAGCCTTTGTATGTCTCTTTTAGTTAAGGTCCACGTCTCTGCACCATACGTAAGCACTGGAAGAATGCATTGATCAAACACTTTTCTTTTAAGACATAATGGCATATTGCTATTGAAAATTACGCTGTTTCTTCCAAAAGCTCTCCAGGCAAGCTTTATGCGCCGATTAATTTCTCCATCAATGTGACCCTCACTTCATATCTGCTGTCCAAGATAAACGTACATATCTGTAATCTCCAGCTTTTCTCTATCAGTCGATAAATCTTCATTTCCTGTAAAAGCATTTGAATATCACTTTTGTCTTGTGAAAGTTCATTTTTAGTCCTACTTCCTTACTCTTGTCAGCAAGTTCCTGGATCATAATCTGCAGCACTGATGGGGTAGTTGCAAAAATGACCACGTCATCAGCAAAACGAAGGTGGGTTAGATAATCTCCATTAATATTTATCCTTTTGTTTTACCAGTTCAGTGATTGAAAGACATTTTCCCATGTGGCATTAAAGGAGCTTCGCAGATATGGTGTCACCTTGTCCCACTCCCTTTTCAATTTTTATGTATGTTTTATTTTCAAACAGCCGAATCTTTGCACTTGCATTTTCATAGATGTTAATAATAACATTAATGTTTGCATCTTCAATACCGCAGGATTTCGGAGCCATTGCAACTGCTGATGGTTTCACAGAATCAAAGGCTTTTTCATAATCGATAAAAGCCATGCACAATGGAAGTTAATATTCCATCGCTCTTTCAATTAGTTCCCTCAGTACGTGGATAGGATCTATTGTGCTGTAGCCACTCCTGAATCCAGCTTGTTCTCTAGGTTGAGCCATGTCCAGTGTTACCCTCAATCGGCGTGAAAGAACTTTAATGAAGATTTTATAAACCACTGATAGGTCTGTAGTTCATGAGATCCTCAATGTCACCTTTTGTTATGTAGCAGGATCATTGTAGCGTTGTTCCAATCCTAAGGAATCTTCCCTTCATTAAGGCATCGAGCGAAAATTTGGGCGAGTACTGTTTCGATTTCTCCACTTGCTTCTTGTATGATCTCTACAGTAATTTCCATCTTCTCCTGCAGCTTTTCCACGCTCATGTTCTTGATTGCATGTGCAACTTCTGCTGGGTGGACTGGAAGAACTCTGCTACTGGTACTTTTCATGATGTCTGGAGTTCATGTATCATCCCTTTCATATATTTTGGAGTAGAAATCTTTCACTCTTGTCTAAATTTCGCCTATATTTCTTGTTACATAACCATCTTATTTTCTCAGTGCCATAAATCTGTTTTCTTTCCTTACTGAGTGACATGTGTTCGTTTTAATGTTATTTTCTGTGTAAAGCATTCTTAACCTGTCGTGCTGCGCATGCGTTGTATCTCGCCGATGTACAGAGGTGTGCCCCGTGCCTCGTGTGAATTTCTCGTTGTGCCTGAATATTGGTCTGTAGAGACGGACCCGAAAGATCTTGCAAGTTGGTTTTATTCATTTTAACCTTTCAGACAAGTTTTAATTTTCATAAGTAAATGTGTTTCACGGCTTGCGATGATTCGGCTTGTTTTTTTATGTTGAAATCGGTTGCGTCTTGTTTCTTGTGCTTAAGACAGCAAAAATGATTGTACACCAGTGAATCTCAATTAGCACGACAAAAAACTTCTACTGATCGAAGGAAAGAGTAAAATAAAGCAGGAACGCTGAGTCTTTATGTTTCATCATCTCTGCATTATCCTACTCTGTTAAAGTGTCTAAAATTATGAAAGAAAAAAATGATAACCTATGCGAATATGACAGGAATCTATCGAATGTTAAATCCAAAAAAAATATCTTCCAGTATTTGCTTTCTGAGTCCGTTCCTCTGCGGTGAAAGATCTGATTGAAGAACCGAAACCGTAAAACTCCTTCCGTACCCGATGTTTAAAAGCTCTCAAATAACTGGTTAAACCTCATAAACTGGAACTGGATGGTTTACCGAAGAAATTAGAGCTTGCATTATTTTGTATTGTTAAATATCAACTAACAGACGACGGCTGCGCAGAAAGTAGGTCACCCTGTCGTCAGAGGTACTAACTAGATTCTTCCTTTGGTCAAGTTATGCAACAAGCATGGATTCTGATTAGCTTTCAACTCTGTAGTGTGTTACATCAAACGAACTTTTGAGGTATTTCTCTTCTTTTCATATCTTTCTACAAAGATTGTTAACATTTGTGATATTTTTTTATCTCCCATGCTGTTCCCTTCCTAAGTTATAGTTTCTTTTTTCTTTGCAGCAAGAATAACCAATGATGAAGCAAATTTCAGTGCTTCCGTAACATCGGTGTTCTTACTCAGAGAGTGTTATTTTTTCCGTGAATTGTTTTATCTATTCGTTTGTAGCACTTCTCTTTCTTTTTTCAGGTCCCTGATGAGTAAGATCTAAAAATCTACAATTAAACATTCCTTCAGTTGTTGTGGTCTCCAGATCAGCGTCATAGCAATTCCCCGTACTTGCTTTAGAAATTTCAAAGCTGGATGTCTGCATATGAGTATGTCTTCATGTTCATCTATGTGATACTTCGTGTAGAATGGCAATTCGTACATACTTCTCTTATTTGATTTTAGGCAGAATCTATTTCTGCGGCTCATGTAAGCGGGTTTTTCTCACAATCCCCGAAGAGGTACACTAGATTCCGATACTTGCTTAAAAATCAAATGAACAAACAGGTGTTCCGTATTTTAAGATCCTTATTTCAGGTGAATAAAAGACTGTAATTTTATAAATTTCCTTTCAATATCTGTAACAAATTCGGACTCTTTTACGAAGGACGTTTTTAATACTGAAAGGTTACTTAACGTTTTTTTTTTCATTTTCAAACTTTTAAAAATCTAACAAACAATTTTCATGATCTCAGTTGCATTAATTTCAAATGCTAACTCTGAGTTGTTATTTTTACGAAAGGAATTCTGAGTCCTACCGGCCAGAGCAGTGTGAAGTCGGGAAGAAACTATCGAAAGCTTGCAGAAGAGAAATTAATAATTTGAAACTGCGTTGGATCAATAGAATATGTTTAAAGTTTTATTGCTGAGAGTGATACCATAATTAGACAAAAACGAATAATACGTTAATATGAAGATATCTAATTATTTAAAATTACGTGCAGTATTTCCTTCAAAACATTAACTTTTTAAACAAAATTGAATCACAATTTTTTTATATTTAATTCGGAACTCTTCTTTTGTTGGAGATCTTAATAGCTACGCTGTTTTAATTCCTTTCTGTAGATAAATGCCAAAAGATGGTGTGGGAGTCTGTTCATTGTAAGAGAAATAATGTCCTGAGAAGCCAGTGATTTTCAAAAACGTGCATTTTAGACAAAACGATGTTTCTAGAAGTTTTGACGTGCCTGCCCGGCAGGACGCTCACGACATAAAGGCATATAGCAGTCAGAACGAACATCCGCGTAGCTCAATTGGTAGAGTGACTTATTCCGGAATGAGGGGAACTAGGTTCGTGGACAAAAATTACGGAGAAATTTACTTCGTTATAAGATGCACGTATTAATTTTGGTGAAAACTTTTGCGTGGCATAGTTAATAGGGTATTAATATAATTGCTACAATATTCCATTGAATTCATTAGTTTGATGAACAAGCAATACAATTTTGGCAGAACCTGGAAAATTCAATGTTACAGAAACATGGAATTGAATGCTAGCAAGAGCTTCGTGTAGGTGATAGATGTCATTCTGCCTGTACCTCCATTAATGGAATCAAGATTCCTCAATAAAATCTAGCCCAAATTATTACACTTCTTCCACCGGCTTCTTTTCGTCTCAGCGTTCATTCTGATGCTAACACTTCCTCAGGTAATCGAAGCACACATACTCCGCCAATCACCTGGTGCAACATGAAAAGAAGTTCATCGGACCAGACGACATCCTTGGAATCATTAAATATCTAGTTTTGGTGCTTGCGTGCCCATTCTATGAGCTTTAGGAGGTGACTGAGTTTATCATAGGTACTCAGAGAGACTTGAGGCTAAGCAGCTCAATTTGCAGCACGGTTCGATGCACTGTGTTTTGAGACACATTACTCCATTAATCAAATTTCAAATTACAGGTACGTTTCCCCACAATACCTTTTCTGTTAGCTTATACCATACGAAACAGACCTTGCTCAGCTCCGTCATCGAAGAATCGTCGACAACTCACTACTTCCCTGCGATTCTTGTTTTTTTCTCTTCTCGGTCCACTTCATTAAGGCAGTAACCACGGCTGTGCGTGAGCACAACCCATACCTTGTTGTCTCGAAAGTAGTCAATGTAGCCTATTTCGAACGCGTTCAGTTCCGTTGCGTTTACCATTTGAAAACCAAGAGTAACACTGACTAGCAGAGCTCTGTATCGTATATTATTTATTTCGTTTCATATATTTCACACCCACCGTCGTTTTCATACCGTTCCTTTTAGATCCACAAATATTCGCTGACCATAATTTTTTGCCTTTTATGGGTACATATATGTCACCAGGAATCAAATTCATTCCATGTTGGATAAATGCTTCTCGAAGATTTTCGCAATTTTGTCTGTAATATATTTTCTCTTTTTATTTAGTAGAGTGTTTCAAGAGTTGAGCTGTAGCAGTTCGGTAACGTCCGAATAAAGTAATTTCTAAATCCACAGAAGATGCAACGAAATCACTTGGTGTATTTTAGGAGATGAACCGACAGTCCTCCTAGCTGACAACGCTTGATACTGGTACCACAACGCGGCCGGTGTACAATATGCGATTGAAACATTACTGAGGGAAAAGCTTCCATGATTGTCAAGGAGTGGTATACAAACACAAATCTGACTTAATCCATTGACAGAAATTCATGGGCACTCTGATGTAGTGCAATGACGAGATCTCTTGCTGCACTTTATAACGAAGTAAATTTCTCCGTCATTTCTGGTCTACGAAGGGAATCGAACCCGAGTCCGCTTATTCCCGAACAAGTCGCTCTAACAACTGAGCTACGCAGACGTTTATTCTGACTGCTACCTGCCTTTATGTCGTGTGCGTCCTGCTGGCAGGTACGTCACACCCCCCCGGAAAGAGGTCCGGGGCATGGCCCACGGGTCAGCCGTGACCATGAATCGTTGCAGGCAGACATCCTCTGTAGAACGAGCACTTGAGAACTCCCAGTCAATCTGGTGTGTGGAATGCAACGCTACACACATTTATTTTTCGAAGCGCTGGAGAAGGAATTCTCTGATTTTTCCTATCTCGCGGAAATAACATCACACGATTGCGAGATGTTGAACGGTCAGGTCATCCGGATAGTTCGGGCGCCATTATAACGAAGTAAATTTCTCCGTCATTTCTGGTCTACGCCGGGAATCGAACCCGAGTCCGCTTATTCCGGAAAAAGTCGCTCTACCAATTGAGCTACTCAGACGTTTATTCTGACTGCTATCTGCCTTTCTGTAGTGTGCGTCCTGCTGGCAGGTACGTCACAACTTTTACATGTTATTTCCTTCTCTTTTCTAGATATGGTATTTTTACTTAGAACTGAGTGTGCCACTTTTAGTTCTTCCCTTCATTTTTCCAAATGGCGTTGTTTTGTGCGGATGCCATGCTTCTGTGCCCTACACTATTACAGGAGATTCAATGTCTTTTATACACTTATATTTCTTTGTCAACTTTTCTACTGGAGCTTTAATGACAAGGTCACCTAATGTTTAGCCTAATAATTTCGATCCATTTATTTATGCAAATCAGAAGAATGGATCTGATGTAAATTACTAAAATAGCCCATACAATTTTCCCCTCGATTTGGCCGTGTGTTGCTTATTTTGAACTTCCTTCTAAGTGGTGTTATTGAATTGTAAAAACAGAAGTAGTTTTCTTTTACCTGTTGACCAACAATTTTATAAAATGCGAGGCCATTAACATTTAACAGCTTTCTTTGGTATTTACTCAGAGGCAATTCCGACGATGCTTTACATATATCATTTGTTCTATGCTTATATGCTAGATGTATTAAAATTTTGTATCTGCCTTAGTTCTGGAAATATAATTTGGTGTCAGCTTATTTGCATACACAGACCCCTTGTTTTTCTCAATTCGTTTCTCACTCGTTTTCTAGTTGAAAATGTGATTGAAACAATTTGCTCCAGTGTGAAGTATGAATTTGATTTTACTGGGTGGCTTTGGTAATAGTGCGTTATATTTTTGCGTGTTTAAGTGAGATACTCATTGTAAAGAAAAGTAGCAAGGAGCAAACACAAACGCAAAATTACGTGTACTTGATTTCGATTAAAGCAACCATCGAATTGGATTTAGTCAACAAATATGGCTTAATTATTTTCAGGAAATTTATCCGTAACACGTTCACGTTTCTAGAACGTAAAAGTTGCGTAAAATAAGAAACACTACGAAATTTCTGGTATCTGCTATATTTTTTATTTTGGCTCTACGTGTTTGCTTAAAAATATTAAGGCACATATTATACATTACCATAGTTATTGAAACCATCGTAAATCTGAGTATGTACAACATACTCAGATTTACGATGGTTTCAATAACTATGTGTTTTTGTTTAAAGTACAAAATGATTTCAGGGAGGACAATTCAAAGATTTCAATCCTATATCCAGAATGTATCTTTGAAGTACAAAATTAATAGATAAGTATGTGATGTTTTTTTCATTGAAAACTTAATGACGCTTAGATGAACTTGCTAAGCTACAAACAGTCGCATATACATCATATCACTAAGCTGTTCTCTGAGATTCAGAGGTTAGCTCCAAAAAGAAATACAAACTTCCAGATATTTTTTCTTATTGTTGTCGTATCAAACTTCGCCATTTACAGCGATCCTGACACACAACTCCTGCTTCACTGATATCCATTACACGCCGTACACAAGATATTTTATACTTCATACTCATAATCTTTTTCTCATGCAGACATTCCTGAATCTGATCCACCCATGTCTTCCTTGGCCTTTCTCTGCCTTTCCTTCCTGCCACTTGGGCTGGAAATATTTTCTTAGTAAGCATTTCATCACTCATTCTTTCAACATGGCCAAACCACCGAAGCATATTGGTCTCCACCTTGCTAACAACATTTTGCTTTACATCATACAACTGCAATACATCTTCATTCCTCACACAATCAGATCGTGTCTTGCCCCAAACCCCACGTAAGTAACGCATTTCTCCAGCACACAAACGACTCCTATGTTTCTTCTGCAGTACCCAGGTTTCACTGCCTAACATCAATGTAGGAACAATTACTGTTTCATACACAGCCATGCGGGACTCTCTAGAGAACCCATAATTCCTGTGAAAATCTCCCAGAGCAGCTATGACTTTCAAAGAAGAATTCACTCTCCTACTGATTTCACCATCCAACTTGTTCTCTCTGTCAAACAATCTTCCTAAATACACAAACTGCCTCACCTGGTCAATCACAGTGCCATTTATACTTACATTACATTCAGTGCTACCCATTCCTCTCTCAAACACCATAACTTTGGATTTTCACTTATTTATACTCCGTTTTAATTTCATGCAAACTTCGTGCATCCGAGTCAACATAATCTGCAACTCACTTTTTCTCTCTGCCAAAAGGACAGTGTCATCAGCATACAGCAATCTGCACAAACGGATATCACCAAGACATAAACCACTATTATCTATTTTGGTCTCACGCATGCATGCGTCCATAAATATATTAAACAGCCATGGTGACATTACACAACCTTGTCTAACTCCTGCACCAATGGAAAACCATTTTGATAAAACACCATTCACTCGTACACAAACTCTACTACCAGCATACATGGCTTTTACACTATTAGGTAGATTCCCAGTAACACCATATTAATTTAATACCTTCCACAAAAGTGTCGTATTCACTCGGTCGTAAGCTTTCCCTAAATCTATGAAGGCAGTAAAAACATTTTACCAACAGCCAGATACTTTTCAATCATCATGCCTAATGCAAAAATCTGGTTAGTGCAGTCTTTACCAGGCATAAAACCACTCTGAACATCCCACACTTTCAATGATGTAAGACCACGTACTTTTTCAATAACAACCTTACCAAACACTTTCCCTGGCACACCCAGTAGGCTAATACCACGATAGTTCTTGCATTCAGTCTGATCACCTTTTTCCCTTATACAGGGGAACAATAATAGCATCCTTCCAATCCGGAGGGACCATTCCTAACTCCCAGCACAACTGGCAAAGTTTTAGTTAACCAGTCAATTATAGTCACCACCATACTTCGACATCTCTGCAGTTATGCCATCAACTCCTGGAGCTTTACCATTCCTAAGAGATTTTATAGCTTTACACATTTCTTCTCTTGAGATCCCTCCTGTGCTTTCATCCCTCATTTGGACATCTGCATCTGTCTCAGAATCATTTTTGCTCTCCTGAACTAATAACTCACGGAAGTATTCACCCCATCTGTCACTTGGCTCATTGGGCCCCCATATCATTTCCCCAATCTCATTCTTCACACAACTTACAACTTTGTTTCCCCTATTTTTCCTGAGTCTTATGTACTTCCAGAAGGACTTTCTATCTTTCCAAAAAGCCCGTTCATGCCTTTCCACTTTCTCCTTCCTATCTTTTGCCTTACTGTAGCGAACCAGCTTAGCAGCTTCACGCTTCTTACAGCTATATTCATCCACAGAGACTCTACCCTGCAACATCCGCAAATAATCTTCCTTCTTTTTATTTACTGCTTCTTCAATCTCACTGTTCCACCAAGCATCACCTCTATTGTTACCCACTATTGTGGTGCCACAGACCTCTTTAGCAGCAGCGACAACACAGTTTTTTAAACATTCCCATTTCTTTTCTACATCCCTCTCACCAGACTTCAGATCCTTCAGTCGTTCTCTGAGTAAGTCCGAATACCGCTGATGATCTTCAAGGAGCCTACCAACCTTTATTCTTTCTATCCTGGGTCTCTTCCTATTCCTTTTCCTCCAACCAACATTAAGTTTCACTCGTGACACTACAAAGTAATGATGAGAACCAACATCCGCACCTCTCATCACTCGGGTGTCAACAACTAAGTGTTTCAAACGCTGATCGTAGACAACAAAATCTATCACACTCTTTTGACCAAGAGTACGATTTTCCCAAGTATATGTGTGTATATACTTGTGGTTGAAAAATGTATTAGATACACACAAACCATTCTCAATGCATAGTTCAATTAATCTTTCACCATTATCATTCACACAAGGATCATTAAACTTACCCAGAACATTGTCAAAAATGGCATTCTGCAAACCTACTCTAGCATTGAAATCCCCTGCTATTATAACTTTTTCTTTAGCACCAAACTGGCTCAAAACAGCTTTTAGCTCATTCCAGAAATCTTCTTTCTTATCAGAAGGTTCCGAGTCACAAGGAGCATACACTACAACAATTACAATTCTCTGAAGTTTCACTTTCAAACGAATCCAGAGAATTCTCTCACTTATGCAACTATAGTGAATCAAGTTGTTCTTCATCTTTTAACTTAAAATCACACGCACACCAGCCTGTCCTCTCATATTATCCAATACTCCAGACCACACACTCACCGTGCCATTCACTTCTTCTACCCCAATTTTCTTCTTTTTGGTTTCACTTACAAACAGCACATCCAGTCTATACTTATTCATCTCCTCAATCACCTCACTCATCTTCCCATTTATACCTCTAGTATTCCATACACCAATCTTACATTCACTCAGCCGAAATCTCTTTCTCATACGCCGTTTAGAAAGTCCAGGTCGATTCCGTGGTGGACCGTCCTTCTCAAGTGTGGTAGGTCCACCATATCTCACACTTGAGTTGTTCTTAATATTTATTTTTGTATTTTTAATCAGGTAAGTACATCAGTGTGGGGGAATTAGCCCACAGCTGAGGGTTCCAGTTGGGCATTCAACCTAAGGATTCTGGAACAAAACACAGTGAGTTGGGGTCTTTTCGCCAATGTCACACAGAACTAGCTTGCACCTCTCCAAGATTCACAAAGACCCTAGTTGCTGTTGTGTGAGCCATTGTTACCACGGAGCGCCCCGGGGAGGCAAATCCATCGCTCACTACGACCGCCCGCCAAACAGTCGCTCATCTGAAATTTAGGGCCACAGGTTCTAGGAAGGGGAGAGATCATGTACCGTAAGGCAAACAAAACATACATGCCTCACAAGGCTTCGAACTTGCATACTGCATGGGCGAGCGAGTATTACCCAGAGCTTTGAACATTTGGCGGCGTATTCTATTTGAACGGATTAGGAATTCCAATTTTTTTTTCACTACATTATAAGCTTGGGCTTAATTTTGGTAAAATGAGCTTGTTATCTTTATGATTATCTCTCTCATTGTAAAACATTTGTGCAACTCTCAGTGTTCCCAAGAACATACAAATATGTTTTTTTTGCTTTTGATGATCAAGTACATATAATATATTTTTTAACTTTGCGAAGTATTTTAAATTAATGAACACAGACTGGGTACACGTCGTGAGATAATTATTGGAAGTGTGCCTCGGTTGGACATATGTAATTCAGTATTACAAAATTAAAATGAGCTAACATATCGATCCTACACATATGAATCCTGGGAAACTCCTTCTGAACTGAGACATTCGGGAGAGCATTTATCAAGAGATAATTCTCGAACTAATCGATAAATTTACGGTATATTATGTACAAAATAAAATAAAATTAACACACATTTTACTTTTCTTTTACTAAATAACATCTGTTTGGACGGGCTTAGGTATTTCAAAAATGACAGTGTAAATATCAAAAACCAGAGAATGTTGTTAGAGCAAACATCAAAAACCGGAGAGAGCTGACAACGAAAACATCCAATGCCATGAGATAATTATCAAGGTAACATGTGTTATATTTTCTTTCGCTCACTCATAATGACTGTCCCGTGACGTATTTGGTGTAAAGCTCTTTCATGAAGCAAAAATAGTCACGTAACTTTTCATAATAATATGATGGATAATCCTGAAAATAAATAAATGAAAGATTGAAGGTAGTTTAGTATGTAAAATGCTTTCCTAACCAGAGTGTAAAATCTTGAAGGGATATACTGTTCCTCATGTGACATACGATTAATTTTGTGTTTTTCAGATTTGCAACATACGCAGGTCACTTTTATTACGATCTTAAATGTTTTAATTTAATGAAAGCCGCTTGTTTTTCACCTTAATCAAAGGCCTCAGAAAAGTTTCATTGATTCCAACTAACTTTGGACAGTAATTTTGCATCGCAGCGCAATAGTCCAGCATCAGGCGTTTAGGCATGATTCCGTAGGAGTTCACGTGATCTGACTTTTGCGGCAAGCTGCATTTTAACAAGTATCAAGTGACTACAATTCCTTCGTTTTGTGAAGAGGGTGGAAGTAAATACTCCTGCTCACTTACAGTCGGATTTGAGCCACTGATAAATAGCATGTGAGGTGGGTTACACGCCTTACCAATGTATTATTATTTAATGTCCATCATATGGAAAGGTTTACACAAAAACATGAAGCTTCACTAGCTTACTAGGAAAAGGCTTTTTACACATAAATAACATAGAAAACGGATGACATACAATTTACCTTGCTAGGAAATGTTGAATATTTTGAACATGAGTATTTGACAAGCCATAATCATACCTCGGGTATGAACGCAGTAATCTATTGGCGGAGCCCATGTTTGGGATTTGGTTTTCAGCAGCATTCTAATATGTAAATTTATGTCCGTAATGACGCCTTGTGATTCCAAAACGGATGGGTGTCGCTAGTTCATCTAAAACAAACGGAATACAAAATGTTCAAATACAATACAAATTTCAATTATTATGAAAATAGAATGAATTTGCGGAAGATATCTGTGAAATAAGACAAAGATATGATAATTTTTTATTATGATATATACTTTTTTTATTGAAGGGTAACGACCACGGTGCAGAACTCAATGGACTATAACAGTCGTCCGTCCCTAATTTATAGCTGCTGGTTCCAGTGAAGGGAGAGAGCCATAACAGGAAAACAAACACAACAGCATTGGCTCACCGTGATTCGAAGCCGGACACTTCTTGGACGAATGGTCATAAGCCAGTGCTTAGACGACTGTCTTACCAGGGCGGCATGTCATTTTCCTGTTGTTACCATCACAGACGGCAGTCGCTAATAGTTTACTTGACACAAAAGAAAAATTACATGCAAATAAAATTACACGTTTGATATTATACTGTCTTACATTTTACAATGCAAAATTTAAAGTTATCGTTAGTTTTAGGATTTTCCAAATTATATCAATAACAACAATATAAAAAACAGGAAGAAACACAAACTAACACAAGGACTGCCTTCGCAATGATCCATTCTTTAATTTCCCGTTAAGAGAAGAATCGATACAGATTTGCTCGATAAGTGCAATTATAATGTAACTAAAAACCTCCATCCATTTCAACATGGTGAGTGTTGAAAATATAGTTCTTATCGCCTCCATCCATATCAACATGTACAAATGTTGAAAATATAGTTCTTCTTACCTTACAGGACGATTGTTTCTGCAGAAGAGTGTCGTTTGAACATTTGTCGCCGGTACGGAGAAGGACTGACACAGACCGCAAAGCAGATGTGTAGATTGATCAACGAAAGAAATGATACACGTATTTTGGCCAAAACATTGCGTCGCGAATCCCACAGAGCTGTAATATCATAGTTCTGAAGTTCTGCACAAGCACTTGGTTACTTCAGCCAACTAACGTCGTCGGGTCCTGCGGTGCAATGCGCACAAATATTGAACACATCATCATTGGGTCGCTGCAATATGGTCCAACAAATCAGCTTTTATGGTTTTCATATTTTGCGTAGATCTTATCCTTACCAAAACAAAATAAAGTTGCACAAAAGATATTTTACGTTTACCCATTATTACTTACTCTCAACAAATAACTGTTTCAGCACCTGACGTACCTTTAAGCTTCCAGTACAAACAACAAGATTAATGCTTTTGACTTCGTCTTTATCCGACTGGAACGTGCTACAGAGTGTAAAAACCACATACCCTCACGGTTTACTCTTGATTACAGTGAACTTTAGTTTCGCATCGTCATCATGTATCAATTAGGCTGTGCTCAATGTTTTTGACACCTGTATAAATGAGGTAAAAACAAGCGCTTTAGTAATCAAAGACATCGGTTTAAGCTGAACTGTTTACACCATTGTGATTTACACTTGAAAAACGTAAAATTATCGATAGTTACAAAACACTATCTAGGACCATTGATGTACTGAGTTGGACGACACTATCGATAATATCGATAGTGCCATCGATAGTATCTCCATCTCTACTAGACATGAAAGACTGTTTGCACTATGTCTTTTGGAAAATATTATTTCTTATGAAATAATTTGAATATCAAGTTAAAAAGGGTGTCTGCCTGCTTTATGGCACGCAGTTTCAATGAAACTGTGCATAATTGCTAGCAAAAGATTCTGGGCACATAATTTTTGTAACAAGAGGAAGCTGATAGCATTGGTCTTCGGCGCCTCTCATAGTTTAGTAAATAAAATACTTTACTTATCGTAAGCAGTTTTGGATTCAAAGTGGTTGTACTTGAGGAAAGGGAGATTGTGTGGTCTCCATATTTACAGAATTCGTAGCACAGCGGGTCCGAGTTAAACTGTTGGAGACGTGCTTCAATTTGGATCTTTCAAGAACGACCACGCAGATCCAACTTGCATCTTATCAGTGGGTCGACTGCTTTCTCGAAAAAAATCAACCCTAAGCCAAAGAATGGAAGTGTTCATGAAATACATTTAACACAGCTTTGTTTCGTTAGACAGAAGCGAGGCCAGATATATATCACGCAGTTGATGATGATTAAAATAAAACAAGGTATTTTCACTTGTTGACCGGATGAACGATAACATAAAGGTCGCCGGATTTGTTGACCCAGCCGTGGTTTGGTCTACGCCCTGGCTTCTGACCGTTCCTCCTAGGTGGGTCAAGATTCGAATGCAGGTGAGACATGGTTGTTATGTTTACCTTACAACACTGTCTCTCTCCTTTCTCCGAAGCCATTGGCCCTGAATTAGGGAAGGGCAACTGCTTATAGACCATATAGTTGCTCATGGTAGTCGTTAAACTACCACAAAAAAAACGAAAAAAAAGTTATTCTTGACATCGTCTGTGTGGTGAAGGTAGATGCAGTCAAACCTCGATATGTCGAACGTCGATATCACGAACTATTGGATATCTCAAAAACAAATTTTTTCATACGCATTTTCAATTCCACTAATGTACAGAATACCTATTTAAACGAATTTTCTCCTAGCTTGCCTTAGTTAACTCGATTTTTCCCAATTTGATTCTTTCCTTTTCAAAGGTTTCAAAATGCTACTTAAAAATCGAGTATTGAGTGGCATTTTGGGCTAAAAGTTGATCCCAGACTTATCAGCGCATAGAGTGCAAGTGTGGAAGACCATACACCACTGATGACGAAATTCGACATAGATTATTCAGGCTCGTGCCGACCAACCGCTTAGCAACGGCACTCTAAATCACATCCAACTTTAATGTAGGCAGTCCAAGCAGAGTCAGCGAATAAACGGTACATACTCATCATACTCTGGACTACTAGAGCCAACGACCTACTCGTGTACCACTGTATACCGCTATCATCGAAAATTACGCCTCACCTGGTGCCATGAACGTCAAAGCTGGAGATCTACAAAATGTCGCAGTTTCGTGTAGTTAGATGAATCCCATTTTTATCTGTACCAAGCTCAAGGGAGGTTGCAGATTTGCTATCGATACTATAAGGCCATGGCTGCGGTAAGCCAGGTTGGCACTGTTCACGGCGGAGCTAGCTTTCAACGTAGCCACCTAAAATTCAAGCATTCGAATTTCAGAAATTTCTATAAAAATGTAATATTTGGAAATTTTAGTTTTTAGTATAGTCAACAAAGTTTAATTGGTTGACATACGCCTTTCACTTGAAATGTGAGAGGTTGATCTGACCAGTAACTGTGGCCACGTACTTGCTCACTCCTAGTTGTACGTGAATGAGGCCAATCATAGTAATTCTATTTGTTGTAAGTTCTTGCAAAATAAAAGACTAAATAATCTGCATTTATAGACTAAAATACTAAGATTTTCAAATCTAAACGAGCTAATGGACAAAGGGGAGTGTGTATAAAAATAATCACAAGAATGATATATTTTAATTGTTTTTCTACATGCATGTTAAATAATTTTAAATGCTGAAATTTGAAGTATGAAGCTCAGTAATTTCCTCAGATGAAGTCAGATATATATTCTTTAAGATTTTATTCCATTAGTAACATTACATAACACCAGTTGCTTGTTTTTAACTTAGGAACAAGTAAAGGAGTACTAAAAATAAAAATGAATGAAAAAAATGTATCTCCCGATCAGTGTTAATATAACCTATGCAAAATAGTTAGTTATTATAAATTAAGTTATTACAGATTAATACTTCAACTGACATGTTAAACGAGTAGCTTTTTGCAAGGCGTCATACATACAATATGTAACTTGTATACCCTGGAACAGCTTTGACAATTTTTATATTTTTTCACAATGTGGCAAATTACATAAATCAATACCTACTTCCTCCGCTGAAAATTAAAAAACTTAAATTACCTTACACCTATCAATTCAATTTATCAACTCGACTAGACTCAGTGAATCATTTAATCTATTTAAAGGCAGAGTGATTGCTTTTTGAAATGTCTTGCTCAGCTTGCTTTTTCAATTAGCGTTCCGCTTTAGCAATGCATACACTCTCACTCCTCTCTTCACCTCCTTTTCATTCGGATCTTTCCTGTTGGGCGCCTGCTCCTTCCTCTTTTTTAAAGGCGGCTGGTCCGACGGCGTCACCTTATTTTTTCCGACTGAGATAGCTGTTGCCAGACATAGATTCGGTCGACTAATCTATGGTTAGGGTAAATATACGTCAATCGTATCTAGGTTCTGAACGATTGCGGTTGACCCAATGTTTGAACCTTCGGTGCGTGTTCTTATATATTCGATTCAATTCCATCAGTACTTTAAAATTTGTTGCGTAAGAACACCTTTCAACTGCGAAGTAAAGTGAGAAGTTGATCTGAACTATCTTTATTACCCCATATTGGCTTCCTGACAGAAAGTTGAATAAAGCTAAATATCAAAATTTTCTGGTTTGTTAGGAGTTGTTGCAAAAAATAAGTATATTCTGGAATAATGTGCAGCAGGATCTGCTTTTATGATTTATAACACAAAATTTTAAGTCTCAAATAGCTACTAGACTAGAAGGAACTCCCAATATGAATATAATAATGATCATGAGCAGTGCGCTCACTGCTATATCCACAGGATGGTAAATTGACTGATCTTAATAAATTTTCAACAAGGTGTTTTAAAACATGTCAAGGTTTGTTAAAATTTCACGATTAGAGATATTAAGGTTGTTTGGTTGGTTAATAGATTTTATTGGCGCAAGGGCCATAGTTGGCCAAAGAGCGCCAGGCACAAGACAAAAAAAAAAAAAAAAACTGGGCATAAATCGCAAAATCTGGCTGACCAAGTAAAACCGAACCATGAGTACGAAGGAAGGGCCAAAAAAAAAAACAATGAAACAAACAGTATGAAAAACATGGTACAATGATGAGAAACAAGCCGATTAAGTAAAACTGAGGAATGAGAATGATAAAACACATGACGAAATCGAACACAACTACACATAGGATGAGTCACTCTCCTCCCCCACACACTCCAATACAATGCTGGCCGAGGGCGCTGACGAACTGTCACTATCCTCCCCCTCATGTTTCTCTGCAATGTCGGTAGAGGCTGGGGACGAACTGTCACTCTCCTCTTCCCGATGTTCCTCTATAATGTTGGTTGAGGGTGGGGACCTCGCTGAGTCCGAGACAGTTGCAATGGTGGGCAGTTGGGCCGCGACAGGTGGATGGACACTGCACACCTTTGCGGATTGAGGGCCGGGTCTTCCGCACGTACAGGCTGTCTGCTGGGAACCGGAAGAGTCGGTCGTCTTCAAAGAGAAGGCGCAGACTCAGCTGGTCGAAAAAGCTGGAGCTCAGGGAAATCCACCTGTGTCGCTTGTTCAGCTGTAGATCGCCTGGCAAGTGCGGCGAGAGCTACAGGGCGCGGAACAAAGGGCTGCACGGGTTGTGGCAGAGACTGAACTACTGCGGCAAAAGTACGCTGTCGGTTGTTGGGAATACCCAACTTGGCCTTGGCAGCAGGGTACGAGAGGCCTTCCACGGTCTTGAGGCGCTGGATCGCCATCTCGTCCTTCCATTTCATACAGTTGCGGGAGTAAGCTGCATGGGCCTCACCGCAGTTAACACAGCAGGCCGCAGAAGTGCAACCTTCCCCGTCATGTGCACTAGAGCCACAATTTGCGCAACGAGCAGAACTCTTACAGAAACGTTGATAATGCCCGTACCTCTGGCACCTGAAGCAGCGCAGAGGACTGGGAATGTACGGGGGAACTCCACAGACCAAGTAGCCAGCCTTGATTTCGGTCGGAACTTTCGGGGAGTTAAAAGTCAAGATGACATTTTTTGACTTAATCAAAGAACCATCGCGCCGGAACATCATACGACGTGCAGCAATAACACCCTGATCTGCAAGTTCAGTCACCAATTCGTCCTCACTGCATGGCAAGAGATCAAACTCCGAAATAACACCCCGAGAGGTGTTAAGAAACGGGTGAGGTGTCATTTTTACAGGAATGCCTTGAAGACTAGTGAGGTGCAGAAAAGTGTTACTCTGAGAAACACTGCAAGTTTGGACAAGCAGGTCCCCAGAGCGAAGCTTCCTCACAGACTTCAAGGGGCCAACCGCAGCGTCCAAAGCTTTAGAAATGAAAAAGGGAGATCTGGTGGACAGTCTCTCATGCGGATCGATGGATTCTACAAGTAAGTGAGTAGCGTGCGTAGTCACAGCAATCGAGGGGAGACGACGCTTCGGAGCGACTGGTACAGCTGCCGAAGAAGTGGTTCCACATTCTTGGTCCAGGTCAAGGTCTAAAGACCGTTTAAGGGTATGAGACTTGGTAGGTTGAGAAGACGAAGGAGAGTCGTTGTCAACTATCATTTTCTCAGGTGACTTAAATTTGGAGTTTTTGTTCTTGTTTTTACCCATGGAAAAAAAGGAGGAAGATTCGTCTGCAGACTACTCCACCCACCACCGAGCCCTACAAGGGAGAACTGGAGGTCTGCAAGCCAAGAAAATGACGCTGGACACAGTTCTGGAGCTTATACGTTGCAGATATAGTCCGTTGGCTGTGATCACACGCACTCGGCGGACACTTCGGCCTCCGGGTACCGTCATGCCAACGCCTTTGGCATGATCCCACAGCCCCCGGGCTTACCCTGCCGTGCTATACGACAAAAAAGCCGCTAAAGCCCTGTACACAACTTGGTACAAGACTTCTGACTAGAGGTGGGTTAGTCTCTAGCCTCCCGTTTACAGCGAAGCCGGGGTCGAAGAGGAGTGTTGGTACACAGGAGGCACTTATCCGGTCTCCTGCGACCTCAGCCGCCAGACATCCCATTTCCGCCTCACGGGTCTCCGCACGCGGCAAACATGCAGGTAGGTCTAGCACCCAAACCGGCTAAACGGAAAAAAAGAAACCCAAAGAAGACAAATCCTGGAAGGGAACCTAAACGGAATCTCAGCAACCTACGAACTGAGCGGTTAATATAATACAGTTAGTGGTGGAGGGTAACAAAACCACAAGACCGGGGTGTTAGTGCATAACGTGGTAGCGATTAGGTAGAGTGTACAACACGGGCAACTAGCCAGTGGAGAAAATAAATAAAAACAAAAAAAGCGAGACACAAGACCAGCTAGGGATCGTGGGGCCGCGACTCCCCAACAGCTGGATGAACAGCCGTCCCTGCAAACACCAACAGCACCAAAACAAAAAACAGGCGGTATCATGACATCAGATGTTGACCAGTCACAAGGTCAGCTCGGGCCGTGGGGGCGCCGCTCCCCAAATAACTTGAAAACCAGTTATCCCCGTGCGGGGAGATATTAAGGATATATGCTTAAAATTACCGAAGAACGTTACAGTAGAATTCTTGACTTTCATGTTCGTCAAGAATATTTAATGCTCAGAGAAGTTTTGGATACGTAATATTAGGTGTGCAACTTAATTCTCGGCCACAGGCACGACACGTTGGCCGGAAATTATGGCAAATGGAATACGTACCTAATCAGCGAAATAATCCCCGTCGTATTGGATACATTTGAGCCATCGGTCAGAGAGCTGCCAAATGCCACTGCGGAAAAAAGAGGGCTGTTTCGAGTTGATAAGTTATCAATACTTGTATGGACCTCCTCGACAGAAGTGAAGTGCGTAACACTCAGGTGATGTGACAGGGAACCAAAGATGTGATAATCCGACGGGAAGAAATCTGGAGAATATGCCGGGTGGGACAAAATCTCCCATCCCAGTTCGTTGATCGTGTTTAAAGTCGTTTTCGCGGTGTGAGGACGCGCGTTATCCTGAAGCAACAGGATCGACCTTCTGCCCTTGCAGGTGTATGGCCTTTTCGCCTCCAGTACATCACTCACACGAATGGGTTGTTGACAAAAACGTTCAGCATTTACCGTTTCACTAGGTTTGGGAACTCATAGTGTACGACACTGCGCTGATCACACCATGCGCACAGCAATAACTTCCTGGCATCGATATTAGGTTTGGCAGTACTCGTGAGAGGCTAACCTGGATGATCCCACGATTTGTGACGCATAGGGGTATCGTAGGGATTCCACCTCTCATCCCAGGCCAAATTCGTCTGGAGTAAATCGGAAATCCTTCTTCATGACTCTGGAGAGCAAGGACACAGCAATATCGTAGCGTCGAGACTTGTTTGCAGTTGTGAGTTAGTGGGTCACCCAACGGCCCTGCTTGTGAATACGTCCAAGCGTGTGCAGGCGCTTTGCAATGGCTTGCCGTGTTATGCCGAGTTCCTGAGTGAGTTCTGACTGTGTACGACATGGATCCGCGTCCAACACTTGTTTCAATTGCTCATCGTCAACTTTCTGTGGGTTTCCCGGACGTTCTGCATCACGGAGATCGAAATGTACCTGCTTAAACCGTTGGTACCATTTCTTACACGTACTGTAGGAGCCTCACCCAAAGCAGCACATACAGCAGCCTCACCCAAAGCAGCACATACAGCAGCCTCATCCAAAGCAGCACATATAATTTTTTTGTCTTCCGAGACACTTTTTTTCAGCTGAAACGCAAACAGGAGGTAGTGCCTCAAATTTTGCTTCTCCAACGACAATGCTTTCAACGTCAACTTTCGTCCCTTCTCTCACTACAGCTGTGAGTGGATGCGGTTGCCTGCAAAGCTGTAGGGTGGCGCTGAAATCAGTCATCATCGCACACAGCTATTTGCATTTGCGGACGTTCTATGATCGCTTGCGGTTAGGGGCAGAGAATTAGGTTGTGCACCTAATATAAGGGTTTTTACTATGAGGCCTATTTTGAGAGAACGGCTGAACATAAAAATTAATTTCAGATATCAAAATAGAGGTGTTAACACGTTGATGTGCCAGTGGAAGAGAAAACTGAGGTTGTAGCAACGGTTAGGCCTTGGCGGAGTGGCAAAATTCCCATGTAAAGTCTATAGGATGAGGGTGCGACTTTTATCTACATCAGGCGCTCACTTCAGTGTCAGACTTGGTGTGTTCATGGTGTCCTATGATCAGTCCTAAAGTAAATACATACTTTATTGCGTACTTACACTTAACAGAATGTGTATCCCTGAGAAAAAACAAAGAAAAGGTAAGAGCCTTGCTGGAAGGCGTGAGCGATCAATGGGTCGCAACTATATGTCTCAGACAAGAGAGAATGAAGAATATTCGCAACGCGAATCTCATTCCAACAGCATTTACAAACACAGTTGTGACTGAAGATGAGAGTGAAAGAGTACGCTGTCCAGTTGAATGTTTGCACACGATAGATATCAGTGGACTTCCGCCTCACATTCTACGACTGCAAAAGGGTGCAGTCGTGATTCTCATCATGCACCTGGCCGCCACGGTGACGCAGTGGTCTAAGCGCTGGCTTATGATCATTCGTTCGTGGAGCGTGAGGTTCTAATTCCGGTGAGGCATGGATGTTGTGTTTGTCTTACCGCACTAGCGCTCTTCTGTCCTTGGTACCAGTGAACCTAAATTAGTGACGGGCGACTGTTTATAGGCCATTGAGTTGCTCACGGTGGTCGCTAAACCTTCAGTCAAAACAAATCACGAACCTGGACACAAGGAAATGTTTAGTCAATGGCACAAGTATGATCGTAAAGTCGCTCTTCCAAAATACAATATATGTGGAAATGTTGTGCGGAGAACACAAGAGGTCTTTGCACACCTTGACACGTAGTCTCCTGGCTTAAAGCGACAGAACTTTCCCATTTACGATCAAACGGATTCACATTCCGATCGTATTGTTCTTTGCGATGACAATAAGAGTCAAGGATAGACACTTGCTAAAATCCAAATATACGTGCTAGAGCCAGTCTTCTCACATGATATGCTCTATCTTGCACTATTAAGACCAAGATCAAATGATTCTGTTGCAGGAAAAATCACTCACGAAGATGCACCTGGATTACGTGTCGCAAGTGGATGGGTTCAAGTTATTATCTTTACTGAAGTGTTTGAATGAATTTGTAGCATTTTTTTTTCAAATATAGTTTATATATGTTGCTTTACATGAGTTTATTCTTTAAAAAAAACTAACCGTTGATTTCGAAGCGTTTCGACTAGTTGTTCACTAAAACACTAAATCCGAAGCATAGTGTGCGAAAATCTGTATCGTTTGCAAAATTTCGTATGAGGAAATTTAGTGAAATTATTAAGTTGACTTCGTGCGTCTCAACGCATAGTTTTCAAATATTCACAGGAATTTTCTGTTTAAATATTCACTCTGGAATGCTGTGTTTTTAAGAATATTCCCTATAACAGAAAATGTTTTGCAAATTATTCAGGAATAAAATTCACATGCACTCATATACCTATATTCAGCATACGTTTTGTGAGCAAAATATCATATCGCTAAAGATATTTGATAAGAATAAACGGCAACATTTTATATGAATAGGAAGAAGAAACGGAAAGAATGGCCTGAACGATAAACATATTTTCGAATTTGAAATCAGCGTTACCAAAAAAATATTGGTTGAGAGCAAAAGGACGGTATTTCAATGATAGGTGAAGGAGCTCAGATTTTAATCCGGCACATCAAAAAACTTTCTTGAATACAAAAACAAGTACAGTAATAACCCATTATATCTTCTTATTCCCCAAAGAAAAAATAATAAAACGCAAAAACACTCGCAAATTTTTTAAATGTAAGCGGTAACCTGTCGTTTGATATAGTGCGGAATTGCAGGTCTGAAAAACGTACGTCTCCTGTGGTCAAACGCCAGACTGCCGTCCCGGTGGCCCAGTGGTTAAGCGCGTCCGTCTTCAAATTCGCCAGACTGCCGTCCCGGTGGCCCAGTGGTTAAATGCGTCAGGCTTCAAATTTGCTAGACTGCCGTCCCGGTGTCCCAGTGGTTAAGCGCGTCCGGCTTCAAATTCGCTAGACTGCCGTCCCGGTGGTCCACTGGTCTGAAGAGTCTGTGTTCAAATCCTGGTGAGGCATGCATGTCGCGTTTGTCTTATGGCGATGTTTCTCTCCTTTCCCTTGAACTAGTTACCTTGATAAGGGACCGGCGACTGCTTATAGCCCATTGAGTTGCTCACGGTGGTCGTTATACCCACAATAATAAAAAACCATCAGATTCTCTTTAGTTGCATTCGAAGGAAACGATTTCTGTCATGGCTTCCCAAAAAGTATTGCAGAAGCATGTGGTCTGTATGAATTCGTGTGGAGGAAGAAATGCCGCACCTGCGGTTCTGTCAACCCTCTGTATAGTGAACGAACCATACCACTTGGCAGGAAATTATGTAATATGCCATCACCGGGTTCACGTACACAGTATTTTCTATCAGCATGCAGAAAAAGTCGTGCCGCCTCGGTAGCGGAGTGCTCTAAGCGAGGGTTCTAATCATTCGTCCGAAAAGGGTGCGGGTTCAAATCCCGGTGAGGCATGGATGTTGTGTTTACCTTACGGCACTGGCTCCTCCCTTCCCTGGAACCAGTGTTCCCAAATTAAGGATCGGCGAGTGCTTATAGCTCATTGAATTGCTTGTGGTGGTCGTTAAACAAAAAAATGTCGTATCTGGTACAGGAATTGCAGTATATCCGTTTGAAAATATGAATAGTGTACCGGTAATACACTAGTTCCCCGTACGCATCACATCTTTAAAGCTTTGGATGCTCCACCCAGGAATGCGACGAAATTTTCGAAAACGGTGCAGCAAGCATGGTGTAAGATACCTGCGGAAACCGTTCGCTGCACAGCAGAATCAACGCATCGTCGTTTAACTGCCCTTCTCCTGGTAAATTTGGCCTTCCCGTTACTAGGTATGTATCCCATGATTTTTGGCCACTCAGTGTAAATACAGACATATATTTAAGGTATTGCAGAATTATGTTATTTAAATGCAGTGGGTGTTAAGTTCTAATACTCCATAGTGGGAATACATTAAACAATAAAAAATAGTTTTTCAGTTACGTCAGAACAAGTGTGCTGGTATTCGGTACATACCAAAATTAATAAAGATATCCAGTTTATGTTATAGGCGAAAAGCAGGGAACGGGAATCGCATTAAAGGGGAAATTTTGAAATTTAATCTAAAAAGACAAATTACGAGAATTTCGATGTCTAGTATCGGTAATGCTACTAATGTATAAAGAACCCTATTGCACGACCTCGTGGATACCTGGCTAAGCTCTTGTGCACCTTTTGAATGTGACAAATAAATTTAATATTTCTAAGTAAAAGTGAGTTGCCCAACACAATATACGAATGAAACGCATCGTTAAATCACGATGGAAATAAGATATGTTTGGCCGAAGTCAAGACGCTAATACCTGTCGTATGGCCAACCGAAAGATCTGCCAACAGAAAACCACATTTCCAACCCGTGCTAGTTTGATTCCAATTAAAGATATATGTGGTGATAAAAACCCAAAATATATGATACTTGAGTTGCTCAAATAAGGATGTTTCAGAAACATAATTTTATTTTCGATTTTACATACGTTATTGTAAGAATATTACACCAACGTCTATGCAACGAAGCATTTTTTTATGAAGGTTGTGTGCAAGAGCCATATGTAACCGTGCTTGCTTTGCAATGTGTCCCACGTACAATCGTTTAAAAGAAAATTGTCGATTTACACTCGAAATTTAGTTTTACAGCAACGATGCAGATGATCACGCAAAACTCTTAGCATAACTTTTCAAAATGATGACGCCGTCTATTGAAAATAGTTTATCCTCAATTCTCCAAGGTAATACACTTATGTGAAGAGAACAGCTAAAACTTTCCCCATTATAGAACAGGAATTATTTGTTTTAACACCTTACCTGCACGCGTCCATTTGCCCCAAAAAGCGTGAAACCCGATTATTCGGACCACTTCACAAAACTCTAATGCCGTTGAGTCTAATATTTGTGCGCATTCCACCACAGAACTCGGCGACGTACGTTAGAAGAAGTAATCAAGAGCTTGAACTGACCTACACAACCATGATAACCAGCTGTGTGGAATTTACGCCAAAATGTTTTGGACCAAATAGGCGCATCATGTCCTTCGTTCAACATTCTACACAACTGATCTGTGATAGCACTCATGTGATTCTTTATGCAGCGCAAAAATGCTTGAACGACTCTCTTCGGCAGAAAACAGTATCCTGTAAAATGACAAGAGCTACTTTTTTAACATTAGAAACGATGATCATGTTGCTGTGGAAGAATTTTTTAGTTACTTACAATTACACGTATCAAGCAACTCAGTCTGCGTTTTTTCTTTTCACGGGAAATCAAAGAATGGATCATTAGGAAGGTAGTCTTTATGTTTCTCGTTTTTTGTTTCTAACAAAACTGGAAAATCCTATAATCAACGCTAACTTTTCAAAATTACATTTTGAAAAGTTAATTTGCATCGTAAAATGTAAAATACAGGGACAACAAGTTTGTAATTTTATTTAAAAGTTTGTTACCTTTCTGTGAAAAGTAAATTACCAGCGACTGTGATTTGTGATCGCAACAACAGCAGAATAACATATGCCAATGAGAAATTCATTACATCTTAGAATTGTTATTTATCAAATACCATAAACAAATTCCTATGTGTTTCATAAAAACCGTATATTGAATTACAATTGAACACTTTGTCGGATGGCTGCTCGATTTGAATTGAATAAACTATATGTTGAATTGTATTTGAACATTTTGAAAGAGGGCTATTCTATCTACATTGGATAAACTAGCGCAACTCATCCGCTTTGGAATCTCAAGATGTCATTCCGAAGATGAATTTGCACTTCAGAATATTCTTAAAAAGCAAATTACCACCAGTGGTCTTCGCCAATGTATTAACACCTTCATGCCCAAGGCATTACTATGGACTGTCAAAAACTCCTATTCACATTATCCAAACTTTTCTAGTAGGATTTTTTTTTGGCTCAACGGGTCATGTATTTATCGCGTGTATGACACCTCTTTCTAGAAAACAAGTGGAGCTTCATGTTTATCTGTAAACGTTCCGTTTGTTGGATGATAAAAAAAATATTTGTAGGGCACCAGGTTCATCTCATTGGCTATTAATATGTGACATCATTTCTACTATAAGTGAACAGAGAAAACTTGCTCTAACGCTCTTCCGAAAACGAATGAATTATTGCCACTTGGCGCTTGCTCGAAGAGAACAGGATTAACGTGAAATTTGTCGCAAACGTCAAATGAAACAGAATCGTTTTCGTAACGCGTGATGCTCTGCAATATAATGTTATCGTTTAAACTAATTAGGAACCAGTGATCCATTTATGAACTTGTAGCTTAAAGCAGAAAATAAGTGTGAAAATGACAAGATCATAACAAAGACAAAAGGTATATGCTGCGTACTTAGAATTGATACTTTTAATGACAGGTGAGAAAAATTATAAGAGTTTAGAGATTTTATTCTCTGCATAGGAGAAAATTCTAAAGTGTACACACTCGCACATAGTTTGTTGACTTGTTTTCAGTTTTTTTCTTTCTAAAATAAATTTTATTACGCAATGTTTGGCTTAAAACTTTTTAGAAATGAATTTTACAGTTAACATTGAAAACCCTACTTACTGGATGGAATTGTAGGAAGCGCAAAGTGTTTAGGTAGAGCTTCCAATGTTTAAGTGGTTTAATTAAAGTAATCACGTTGACTAACGCCATTAACCTGGCTGTTCTGTTCGGTTCTATTTGATCCAAATGTTTCCATTCGTTGATGAAAAGAATAATCATAGATATATTTTCAGTGCAGTTCATGACTGGGTTGTTGAATTGCATGCAACTGCTCTGTCCTAAAAGGATTTAATATATTTTTTCTCGTTATTACTAATGTATCGTTCGAGTCAATGTGACCCGATTCGAAACACATTAGTATAATTCATTTACACAAGTTGAAAACACTCATACCGGTTGAAAATATTTCAACAATGTTAGATAACAATATCTGCTGCAAGTTATGGTTTCATCAAAGATGATTATTCAGGTTCTTAAAAGCAATACAAACTGATGGACAAGTCACTATAAGCCCTCTACGTGATAGGACAGCGCTTTCAAGGTCAAAAGGAATGACATTGCAAAACAGTTGTCACAGTACCAAGATATTAAACAGCAAGTATAACATATGTGATAAGTACATTCGAGATTGTATTCAAATCTAAAATTAAAAATTAAATCATAAAAATGACAAATTTGAAGTGGAAAGAGTTTATAGAGTTTACACAATGGGAACATTTACAGTGTTACTTTTCAAGTATACATTGGATTATTCTTACTAGCAGAAGTTTTTTGATCATACCAATAATCAACTAGAAACTTGAGAGGTAATGAAACTGATCATAACATATTTTGGGCAACGATGTCACTGGAAATATTTTCTACAATATCTCGAGTTATTCGTTGTGAAGAAAGAAGGTATATGGACAAACTTGCTGCTGTGGGAGTAATTTGGGGAAAGTGGTTAGAAGTTATTCCAAAATTACATTATCCTGATGAAAATGTTACTGTCGATCAACAACAATTAGTTGCATTTTTGGCCGAATATTTTTTATGCAATATTGCGCAAAAAAGCAGCTAATAATGGAATCCAGATATAGACATATGTGACAGTGAAACGTCGTATGTTCTGAAGATAAAAATTTATACTGGAAAAGAGCCAGGATCAAAGCAAGGTAAAATTCAGGGCATCTAGAAGTGTGCCACTTCTGGGGCAAAATCTTGCATGTGATAACTTTTTCATTTCATATCATTCAGGCTAACGTCTTCTGTAACGGAAAAAAATAATTACTCTTGGCATCCTAAGAAAAACAAACCAAAGTTTCCTGAACAAATAACAAGCCGAAAAGTGCATAGCTCATCATTGTTTTTACAAGGATGCAACTGTTGTAAACTACAGCCCAAAGAAAGAGCAAGATCATTATTCTTATCAGCACATTGCATATGAAAAAGCAGTTGGTAATATATCTGATTAAATACCTCAAATTATATCAGATTACGAATCCACTAAAGGAGCTGTGGATACCCTTGATCAATTTTTGAATACGTACACCTTCAAAAGAAAAAGAAACTGCTAGCCGATGATGATTTTCTATAACATGCATCATAGTTTTCCGGTTTGTACTGTGGACTATTAAATAGATATCAAATGAAATGGAAATAAACTGACGAATAGCAGGTTATCTATGGAGGAATTGGGGAAATCACTTATTACTCCACAAATAGAATAGGAGAAACATCTTCCATGAATAGATATGTCGCGTAAAATAGTGGAAAGAGTACAGGATGAAAGTCAAAATGCATCTCTAGGATGTGCTGTGAATTATTCAGTGCCTATCAACAGTGCACGGTGCACGTTCTGTTCATCAAGTAATAAAAACAAGACAAATATATCGTGTTCTAATTGTGAAAAATATCTTTGTAAGTCCCACAACACATACCTTACTATTGTCCAAACTGCAAATAAAAATTAAAGGTGAGATACAAAGACGAAAATTATTTATGTTTTCTTTAATGTTTTTTTTACTTATTTCATATTATTGCAAAACAAAACAAAAGAATGACATAGCAAAATACTCCAGAGTATAAAAACAAATCAATGAATAATAAAAAATATTATTCAATGCACGTTACGTATCTTGGTGAAAATTTTATTTGGTCGCAAAGTTCTTTTGTTTTTTTAACAGAAACCTATTGTTTTAATATATCGTGAAGCAATATGATCATTTTGTGCTAAAACGACATGGCATCCTTCCATATTCTTGTTTAGTTAATGAACAAAAGAAATGTTCATCGGGGGAGTACTAACGAAAAACAGTTTAACACCTACGTCAGCAGCAAAAACTAACATTTTACAAATGATAACGAGAACGAGTGCAATAAGATAGCGTAGATGAGCTTTTTGATTAGTTTGCATTCTGAGAAAAACTCACCAGTATTTAAAAAAATCACCACATCAAACTTCCTGTCACTTTGATATCTCCCATAAAACGTTCATAAACAAAAACATTTCTGCAAAAAACACCCAATCTTACAAAAACATTCCAGGCAATACAATCTAAAAAGTGCACTAATAGATTGTTCCGTTGTATTCAAATGTTTGCAGTCAAACCAGTGTAAAGTTTAGTACGCAAAATATTACAAATGTTGTATTTCGTAATATTTTGCGTACTAAACTTTCCTTTCACCCGGAAAACTTATATGTGTGTTTATTGTAGAAACTAATAATACATCATTGGAAATTTAATAAGTAATGCATCAAACATTCAGTTTTACCTAACTGTTGCATGGAGCGTACGTTCCATTTATAGCAGGTGTTAATCTAAATTAAAAAAAATTAAAAGGGAGTATCAACTGGTATTTTATATTTTTTTCTGATGTTGATATCGATTGCCTTCTTGAATATTCAAGTCACCTTTGTTCGAAAATATAATATACTGTAAGTATTTCTATCAATCTTTAAAAATAATTCAAATTTTTTCCTTACGAAATGAATCTGAATTCTTCCCACCGCTTGAGAGTAAACACATTACTACACTTTTTTAGAACAGAACAAATATATATTTTAATACATGCATAAAAGTATTGATCCTCATAGGTTACGCTGCGTTTAATAAAAGAGGCGTTACGTATTGGCTCCGAGTAAGGGTCATGTCAACAATTTCTGGTTTCAAATGTTTTCTTTTTGGTTTATTTGAAAGTGTTCACTCCTCAGAGATTTACTGCTAAGTAACACTGATGTCATAACTTGGTATTTTCAATAGATTAGGGCTCAGTGGCCTCAAAACTAGCTTAAATTTAGCAGTTTGATATTTTATTAAATGACATTAGAACGCGAATTTTAGTTGAATCTTTGATTTTCCTTATTCGATGGTAATTGTCAAAAACTTCGGGATTCCAATTAGAAGACATTATCCTGCTTTTGAAGTCACGAAGAAGTTACAGAACAAAGATACAAAATAGGTTTTCTGAGTGAGAATGTGAAATTAAAGGCCCGGTTTTTGCTAGAGATCTATCACTGTGTGCTATAGCATCTGTATCATTTCAGGCACAAAAGCTGGAAAAATATGAAGCCAATAGTAAACGTGATATGTGATACACGTTTTTTGTCTAGAATTGTTGAAACCTCAATATTAAGCACCATTATATTTTAACATGAAGTGACAGTTAACATTGTAATCCTCTCACGCTTTTTACAAGTGCAGTTTATTTAAGAATCACACGATATCCCCATTTTCTTTAATAAAACGTAAGAACTAGCAGAGTTTATATTTGTTTCATCGAAATTAAGGATAGCAAATTGGTTCAAAAATGCGGTCCACGTTCGTAATTTTTGTGACCGGATGAAAGGTCTCTGAGGTGGGAATTTTATGAATGCAATAGAGAGCGATAAATTATCTGATCAAGGAATCTGCATCCTCAATGCTTTTGGCAGAAAGCCATAGAAGCTGTAAAAAGTACACCAAAAAGCTGTTTGGTTCAGAAAAGGAAAACCTCTCTGATTTTATCAGTTTTACTACACATCGTTGTAATGCCCCTGTACATATTAAGAGAAACACTCAGAAAGAAGCAGGTTCGGATGCAGAAAGATCATTACTGATTTGTCACCAGCATTAACTTCGCAAGCAAAGACGCAGCGATAATACCTATCAGGAAACGAATTCTGAAGACACCGTCAATATTAGTTGATACCCATTCGCGGCATGGATACGTGTTTGTTCAGAGATGACACTTTGCGCACCAGTGGTGAATCATGCAGGGATTACCAGGGTTCTAGTCCTTTTGTTTGCGTGTATAATTCTTTTTGATCAAAATTTTCTAATTCACAAGCCGTTTTTGTCCATAGGATGACAGATTCCTGGAAGTTTATTTTTTCAATATGTCGCAGTATTCACTCTACTAAAATTCTATGGTTCTACGTGAAAATAATTGGAAGAGATCCTCTGGGGTCCACTTAAACAAGCTGGCGTGCTAAAAACCATTATGCCAGCTTAAACGTCGCGTGATTACATATCTTGACTTTTCCGACTCCCTTTCGAAAGCTAAATGAATGATTCTCTACGTTATGGTATTTCTGATTTATACTCAACACACCGTCCAAGTCTTATCTTCAGTATCGGAGGGAGCCATTTGTAAGTCAAGGGCAGGTAAGTAAATCAAATAAACTGACTTCTCCACGTAGAATAAGTTATTGGTACCACCGTTGAAGGACGGAAGTACCAATGCCTTTTCTAAATGCATTCGCATTGAAGAAATCAAGTGATATGACTCTCGTTCACGTAAAGTAAGTAATTGCTTTTCAAAAAGTTCTCTCCTTTAATATAAAGCGGTCGATACGAATAACAAGAAATGTCGTCCCGTTGGCCTAGTGGTCTAAGCGATGGCTTCTGATCATTCGTCCTAAAGGATCCCAGTGACCCTAAATTAAGGACGGGCGACTGCTTATAGCCCATTTAATTGCTCATGGTAGTCGTTAAACCTCCAATAAAAAAATAAAAATGAAAAGAACAAGAAGAAGTTTGTGTAACCTTTATAAATGTATCTGTTATACAATTTTTTCCAGTATTCCCAAAATGTATTTTTTACAATTTCCTTTGGTCCGGAATGTAATTCCCTTCATTCTTGCTCTTTGTTATGCTATTTCAAGGTAGTTAAATTCAAATCAATGCATCATAAAAATAAAATAGAAACATAAATCTATAAAAAAAAAAAATTTCCAGATTTCATACATCTAGAACATAAAGACTACCTGCAAAAATCTAATGATTTTGTTTCCTGTGGGTGTTTCAAAACTGTGCACCCAGAGATTATAAATTGCATGAGTGGAATAAAAAGTGGGATTGTCGTTAGAGTGGAAATCGCGACTGTTACCTTCATAGAATGCATCCGCCTCATATCTTTGAGGACACAGCGTGCTATCAGTCCCCACCGAAATTACTTTCACGAATGTTTTTTAATAGAAAATAACTAAGTAATAACTAGAATATCTCCTCCGAAGAAGAAAACGCCACTAAGATGCACCGTTATTTAGTTTCTCTGGTTTAAGGAGATTTGAGGGAGAGGAGTTCTAATGAAGCTGTTTATGAAATTTTGAATTTCGAAGAACATGTAACATATGTTGTAGGAATTTGTTATAAAATTGCTTATTTTTTGTTTAATTATCTTTTAATGCCCTGAAAGACCCTATCAGATTTAATTTCTTTCAGGATTCACTCAAGCAATAATTTTATATACCTGCGTTTCATTTAATTTTATAAAACTAATTTTTTAATCTCTTACAGTGATCTCTCAAAATCATACTTAAGTTGTAGTGAAATTTTTTTCATTATTAGATTTCTTTCCCAGTGTATTTTAAAAGCATCTATTTACAAGGCGAACAAACCTACTTGCATTTGAAGGAAGCGCAATTAGAACGTCTAAAGAGGGGTCGAATAAATTAAATCATGTGCCCGAATTTTTTATATTAGAGTATCGTCAAATTTAAAAAAAAATTGCAAGTAGATGCTTCGATTAAGTATAAAAGCTTGTTCAGTTCCTCGATTTATTTTTTCTTTCTTCGGTTCTTAAATGTACATCTTAATTTTCTGTATAACTACTCAACCTTCCGTAGCTTCACAAAATGAAATCTGACCCAAAAGTTCATATTATGTGATAAATGCTTGATGCAACGGAGAGTTCTGAGTATTTCTCAGAAGTACTAAAGATATATAGAACAAATATGTAACAAGAATATGTGTTAGAGAGCTAATCAAGTTCACATAGATTTTTGAATTACGAACATTCTTTAGAGAAATATTAAGGGATACAAACAACAGCTGAATTTTTTCACTCAGCTTTATAGATAATTATTTCGCTAAACGCTTGTTTTCTGCACTAGCAAGACTTAATTTGTTTAAAATTCTGTTCACACGAATGACCTGATACTCAAGAAACTCTAAACTCGAAAATCAGAATCACGTAGAAGAATCCCACGCATGAGCATCAATTATCAGGAAAAAGTTATTCCTTTTTATTACTGGCGTCTAAATCATTCGCATTGAATTTCATTTTAAAATTATGTAACTTCCAACATATCACACATGTGTATGTATGAACACATAGTGCACAGTGGGTCTATACCCTGTTTTATAAAGATTTGCCGTTTATTTTTAAGTAAAACGTAAGCTAAAAAACACTTCTGGATAAGATTGATATATATGAGGAAGGAAATGTGTTTGCTTGCCGCGCTTGGAAGAGTGGTCAAGGTCCAAAGATTCTTTCTGGCTTAAACTGCATTTGAAAACAAAAGGCATAAATTCCCATGCATTTTTTTATACAGGGTCGAATCGTTCTGAGGACAGGACTAAAAAAGCTTACATGCATTCCTGGTTTCTTTCACTAGATAAGTAACGCTGCCTCTTTCCCTATTATTCTTACCATTACCGTCTTATTTCATTTGTGCCTAGCAGTGTAGAATTTAAAGAGTTTTTGTTCTTCCCTGTTCTAAAAATTGAATAAAACAGGCTTCGCTCATAGAAGTTTTAAAACTATAATAATGAACAAAATGATCACCTCAATCGTAATCAAGATAACAGCAGCGAAAAATGGATATGTCAGTTATCCAAGACGGAGTATAGATCACATCAATAATAAAGAAGAATTGACTCGCTCGGTTGATGGATCCGTTCAAAAAAACATCATTTCGAGGCTTCGCATGTCCAAAAACTTAACTATTTTGCCTTTTAGATAAAGCGATTTAGAGTATGTATACAAAGCATGGAAATGACCTAGCAGAGCCCGTAAGCTCAGAAAAGGATAGCTTAGATTGTATGAAATGTAATATTGGTGAACGAGAACTGGTTTTGTCCGACATTTGGTGCTTTGCTGGTTAAAAGCCGAAATAAGGAAAAAACGAAAGATGTAATTCATGAACACTTTGGACATCGTCTGCACTTCTGAATTATATTGCAACATGAATCTGGAAATGGCTTGTTCATTAATCCGTTTCTATTAGCGTTTACTATACTGTTCAGTGTGTAATTATCGGAAATGCACCGAGAATAGCAAATTGTGGGGTACCCAAAAATGCAATATCGTTTGGTGATCCCATCAGTCCATGAAATACTTTGCTTCAAATACAAAATTCCGAATTTGTCACGTTATCAAGTCTCCCTAAAATCGAATAATATATGGCAGCTCGTCCGTTTACCCTCTAGATTGTTTTGTTTCCCCACAGAAGTAGTTGAAATGGAATTATAGGGATCTCACGGCCCAGTAAAAGGATTTTAACAAAGTAAATTACCTCCAAAGACTGAAATATTATTTTTAACTGGAAAATGTTGTTTTCTCGTGAAGGTATATTACGAAAATCTAACAAGCGAAATAATTATATTGATTATCTTCCTCGGAATAGTTGTCTAATGATACGAACCAACGCATAAGAGTAGAGTAATGAGAATATATGACAGTTTGAGCACAACAAATATTCCAAAATTAAATCTGCTAATTGTTACTGTTTCTTTTCTTTTCTGACTTCCTTCTGAGATGTTCCGTTTCACAGAATGCCAATCCCTGTCCACACCTTGGGGTTGAATCCAAGAAAAATGGTTCTTAAATTTCTAGAAGAAATTTAGTCACAGTTGTTGAATACCAATGCTGAAAATATTTCGAAAAGGACCAATAATCGCTCATAATGAAAATTCGAGACTAACTCTATTTACAGATCAAGGGCAGCAATATCTAGACAGAAGAATTAATGTCTAGGTTGATCTACATCTTGAAACTCTTTGAATCGTGTTCGACTTTTCCAATGATCCAGGTAAATTGAAATAGTCTAGAAATGTAATTTCATGTTCCTGCTCCAAAGAGTGGAGTGAAATCTGACATATAGGCATATGTTAGATAATTATTAAATATGTTACTTCACGGGCCAATTTCGGAAGGTAACGAACCCTTTCTTGTCTGATTTGTGATTTTAACGTAGCACTGCTTTTTCGAATGGCGTGCACAATAATATCTTTAGCGGTGTTTTATCTCATGCATTTCGTAAGGATCAGACATTGATTTACAGAATGCAGACTTGTTAATCAAAGTCGAGGCATACCTCAACATTTTGCCTGCCGCAAAATGTTGAGAAATGCCTCGACTTTGATTAACAAGTACGTATTATTACTCTGATGGTCTCTTAGAAATCTTATCGCTTAAACACAGCTGTAAAGTGTTGCATTTAAATTATCCTCGTTTTATAAGGTATAACAGGTGAAATATTCAAAATTTGCTGAAGGTTCTGAATTGTTTTAATGGTTATACTCGAAGCTTGCCTATATTTTTTCGTGAATAGTCTCAATTGCATTTTACTTCTGATAGCCTTTCTCCGACGTAAAAGCATATACTGTATGATCTCCTTTCTTATTGGATCAACCCGAAACACAAAAAGTAGAATTTTAGAAGTATCATAAATAGAAATATACTGTATGACAATTTAAAAAAAATTCTTAATTATTGTGGAAAAAGAAAATATATTACCAATGATTTGTGCGGAAGGACTTAACTGGAATTTTGTTTTCAATTCTATCAAGAATGCTCTTCAGAGCTTAGGTTTGGTTGGGCTTTCTTTCGACAGTAGCGAATCACGTCGTCTCAATTTAGTGTATCGATACGACAGTTCTCAATGTGGTCGATGCCGTAGAGTAAAGGTGGCTTTACACTGAAGCTACTAGCAGCACCTTATTTGCCTTGCAGCAAGCAAACATACACTGGCGGAAAGTGAAAGAAGAACACAAAGAACGAATTGGTGGACGATCATGAAATTTACATATGTTAATGGGTCGAGTTTACGTAGGTGTGATGTTAATTTCGGGACCAACCCGTGAGCGCTTACGCCACATCACGGCATAATATGCAAAATTATCGTCGGTGGTATTTAAGGAGTTCGGCGAAGTAAATGTAATCAGTCGTCGGCGTACGGACACGTGCGAAAACCCTGATAAAGCTGCAATGCCTGGATATGGAAGACGTGTACGATTTCAGCAGTTATCGGACTTTGAGCAAGGTCGTCTAGTCGGACCGCGAAACCGGGTGGTCGTATCGTCGTATTGCTGGGCGAATTGGACGGGAAGTATCGGAGGTGGTACGATGGTGACGTAGATGGTCTGAGGAACATTCCCACACGAGAAGACGGAGAACCGGGAGTCACAGACGGACTGATGAGCGGACCGATCGACGCATAAGAAGAGCGGCGTTGTCAAGCAGAACATCCACTGCGACGCAAATCCGAGCTACCGTTGCACCTGAGGTGACTGTGCGAACAATCCGCAACCGTCTACTGGATGCAGCACTACGTGCAAGTGTGTCTCTGGCATGTGTACCTCTCACTCCAGCCCACCGTCAGGAACGGCTGCAGTGGATTCGCCATCGTCTGCACTGGAGAACGCAATGGCGACCTGTCGTGTTCAGCGATGAAAGCTGATTGTGCTTGGGAGCCTCCGATGTCCATATGCGTGTCCGCAGACGCACAGGGGAGCTTCTCCACCCTTCTTGCATCCGCCATCGACACACAGGGCCTACAGCTGGTCTCCTGGTGTGGGGAGCGGTCAGCTATCACTAACGTAAACAACTAGTGTTTGTACCGGGTACGTTAAACAGCACCTCTTACATGAACAACATCTTCCAGCCCGTTGTTGTGCAATTTGTAAGGTCGGTCCATCGTGGTGTTTTCCAGCAAGATAACGCACGCCCACACACGGCACGTGCAACGCAACATGCAGTTCAGGGTGCAAGACAACTTCAATGGCCTGCACGTTCTCCGGATTTGTCCCCCATTGGTGACGTGTGGGATTTTATGGGACAACGACTTATCCGGTGTCCACGGCCAGCCTCGACCATCCCCGATTTACGCGTCCAGGTTGAGGATGCTTGGAACTCAATACCCCAAACTTACTTCCAACATCTATACGACAGACTGCATGCCAGAATTGCACAGTGTGACGCAGTTCAACCTCGTACTAACCATGATACATGGAAATGTTATTTTTCAGTTTACCAGAAAATACAGCTGTATTTTGCCATAATGTTTTGATCACGTTATCCTCTGTATTAAGTTATTATGCTGTATAAATTTCTTTGGTATCAGACGTCTCCTTCTTGGTGTTCTTTTTTCACTTTCATCTAGTGTATGTTGCTTCCTGGTCGCACGCAGCATGCCAGCGACGCATTTACACCGGACAGTACGACTGGTTGCTTCACTTTTCGAGTAACTATTTGTAGAGATGTTGGTTCAGGCTACTGCCCCAGATTACCATATCCTTTTGAACAGGAATAGGAAAAGTAATCGGAGAAAGATGTGTTGCAGAAAGCTTAATGTAAATACTGATGTACCTCTCAATGAATTTTAATAAACGTTTTGTTAATGACGCTTGTCGGTTCAGAAATTTTTCACGTTTGAGTAAACAGTGCTTTGAGTTCCTTTTCTCACTTTGTCTTTCACTGCCTTTGCCGAACAATCACATTTCAAAGCCCGTGTTTCACATTAGAAATAAACTGAATGCAATTTTATCTAAACTCTGTATCCGATAATTATCGCATATAAGTATCCGGAGCGAAGTGTATTAGGTGTAAATATAAAAGTAAAAACTTGAAAAGAGATCTCGTATCACTTCAATTCAAAGTAAAATGTCGAAGTCCTTAAAATTTATCATGCATTAATTTGCACTGAGCACCATTCTCTGAAATACCATGTCAGTAAGTACCACATCCATGATACTTTAATATTATTTCGAGGATTTTTCCGGAGGGACCTGTCTTTTTGGTTTTGATTCACGAATTTTACCTGCATCTGTATCGCAAGACCATATGAGTTTTGATGTCACAGAATTGAATCTAGATTTCATGACACATTGGCTGTAAAAATGAACAAAATATTACATCCCAATGGATCACATGCAATAATTTCCACTTCCATTTTTGGGCATGCAAAACATGCACGATTAAGAATTTTGAACTGAAGGTTAATTTATGTAATAATAATTTTTAAGTTATGGGGATTAAATTTTTATTGTAAAAACAAGAAGAAACATTCCTGTTAACCAAACTATTTCACAAGATTAGAGATATACTTTCAAAAGTGTAAAACAATTATAAAGTGTGTTTATAAGGGAAAATTAAGAACGTAATCCTCCCGAAGTTTTTAATTTGCTCGTGCTCTTATGCAAACAACTTTGTAATCCATTTATGCAGCGATATCTCCTGACATATATCGCAGGCTGAGCAGAGAACTCTCTTCTCAGGCGATCATCCATGCTGTAACCCCTAAAAAGGCCTTTCCGATAATTGCGATTGTAATAGTAACCTAAGAGACACAACCGGAATTGTTAAGAAGTGTCATGCAAATTTTAATTTGACTTACTGTACAAACAGAAAGCATCTGCGCTCTCTAGTAGAGTGATGACATGATTTGTCCTTACCTTGGTAGATGTACTTCTCTTCTCTTTTCTCATGTATACACGTTGTCCTCGTAAGAAGATATTGTGTTCTTACATAGAATTCTGGGTATAATTTTTATTTCTTTCCCTACCTCTTCTCCCTGCTATAACTTTCGGTTGGTGCCCTGCTATTGTGTCCTATACTATATAAAAGCAATACATACACTTGTATTTCTTTGTCACCCTTTCCACTGGAGTCTTAAGTGACATGTTTCCATAATTCTTAGCCTAAGCTTTCCGTTCCATTTGTTATGGAAATAAGGAAACGAATATATTACAAATAACTAAAATGATGCCCGGTGCTTTCACCTGGTCTCGCCTATGTGCTACGTGTTCTGAGCTTCCTACGAAGTGCTAACAGTTACATTCGGTTACATTCAAATACTAAGTGCCTATTTGTTTTTCCAGCTGACAAGGTATTAAATAACTTTTTTGGAATTAACCCAAGGTCAATTCGATAATGTTTTGCAGATGAACTTCCTTAGTTCCGGAGGTAGCCGTTGGTGTCAGCACATATACAAAATCTGAACCCTTCTTTTTCACATTTTGGTCCGGACTCGTTTTCCTGCTGCACAACTGCTATTTTCAAGGGTATGGACGAATCATGCCTTAGCACTGCAACAGAATGTAGACGTTTTCTGTCAGTTTAATGAGCCAGATTTGAATTTGTACTTCGTCCGTTACATATTGTTTGAAGACGATATTCGAAATAATAAATATTCCATTAAATTCTGTCGTCAGCTGCAAATTAATGGAATTTCGAAAATTTTAAGCAGGTATGCATACATGGCAGTTCAGCAAGATGATTTTCTTTCTTTTTAGTTTCGTTTTGTTTTCACAGTGCATAATTATATAGTGTGAGGATGCCATTACATCTCAATCAATGGTAGCCATGTTGGATGGATACAAATTGGAGAATCGCCATTGCAGCATTTGGGTTTGTGAGAAAGGACAAATAGACTTTCGGCGTACAATAGAGATATTCTTGTGTTGGATGTTGCTAAGATCTTGAGTTGTACCCAGTCTAGATAGCGCGTGCCATTATTGACCAGACGGGATAGTGAGGTGGAATTGGAATGGATCCTAATGCTGTATTTATGTTCAAGTATCCTCGTTTTTAAAGTTCGTGAAGTTGATCCGATGCTATCGAGTCCACATTCTTGTTGCTGTAGTGTTGAAGCGGAATACTGTACACACCATGCTTGTCCATCTTGCATGGGGTCCCTGTCTTGTTTAACAAGTGAGAATATGTTAGTAGATTTGTCATCAAATTGCAAATTTTGTTTTCTGAGTGCATTCTTGAGGATGTTTGTTAGTGCTGTGTGAAACGGCATAGGGCCAATATATAACATGATGGAATGGAACTAAATTTAGTGGACATGTTTTATACCGCATGTCAGAAAGAATGTCTTAAAACAATTCTTAAGAAACATGTTATTCCGACAAAAACACCTAGTTCAAAACCAGTTGAAACATAAGCTGTTAAAATGATATGGCTCAATTGCCTCAATAAGGGATGTTGTCATCCCTCACGGCAATGTAGGCTTCAAAGCTCTGTTTTATGTTGCTGTGTATTGTGTCAAAAAGATCAGCAGGTAGAAAAGGCGAGTGTTCGTGCAAAGCTTCTCTAATAGCCTCTAGGACTTGCGGAGAAGTTTGAGGGTAGCAACACTCCTTCCTATAGCATTCCAGACATGCTCTATCGTAATAAGGCAGGCTAGAAATTTGGCAGGCTGCACCATAAGGTTATTGGTCACCTGTTGAAAATATTTTTCTACCAGGCTCATTTGGTAGAGTAGAACATTGTAGTCTTGTTGGAGGAACATGCCTTCTAGGGCTCCCGGAAAAGAGCAAACATAAGGGACCTGCACATCTTTGATATAGCGTGGACATATTATTGTTTCCGTTTGAAGAACACAAAACTGTGTACATTCACATAACAATATCAATCAAAATGAGCGCGCTACCACTACGTAAGCGTCAGTATCATATATCATGCAGGGATGATAGTGTGCCCCTCTTTCTTTCGAGATAAGAGCACGACGGGATCTCTCTTCAAAGCAAAGGTGGATTCTGAAGAAAGTTCTGACTCCCACTATTTTCCAATCCAATTGATGTGAATTTTGACACAATTCAAACGTTTCCCCTGCAAGAAAGTGAAAGGTGAATGCCAAGCGTTGGTTTTTCGCTAAGCGTCAGGACTGCGTTAGTGCAAATTTCTGCCCAGAATGAAAGCAGATACCGTTTCTGGAACCGAAGCAAGGGGAGGTCGGATCTGTGGCGTTGCAGTCACGCAGTTTCTCAGCGTAGTTAAATATAGATATCTGTCATTCACGAATGTTTTACACCTAGGCCTTCTATTGCTGTACGTTCGTGAACGTGTTTGCATATTTTTGAAATAGCTTCCACAATCAGAGGAACTTAGACCGTCTCAATGCGGACTTCAAAACGTCTCACTGCGGACTTCAGAACGTCTCACTGCGGACTTCAGAACGTCTCACGTGCAGCACTCTTGAGACTTCTATCTGCCTTTAGTCTGTCTCTACTCATCCAATGATTCTGCAGACCAGTTTAAACGTTAAATTATGTCACGCAGCCATTTAAAACAGTTTTGGTATCTCAAAATATTTACTTTATACTCTTCAAACAATGTTACGTACTTCTCCCCCACTCCTATATTATTCTGCGGATCATTTGCATACACTAATGTAATTTCCTTTGATTTGCATACAATTCCCTCACTCCGCATTACATTTTACCCCACTTACCCAAGTTTTCTTTCACAAATAATCGAGATTTTACTTTTTCACTAATTTATGGGTACCAGCGTAAATATTTTGGCACAATACGCAAATAAAGGACGTAATATAAGTTCAGTAAGAAAAAATGTTTGTAAGAACAAATTACGGACAATGTCGACTTTATGAAACTGAACAGGAAATTAAACACGTTCCTAGAGTGTTAATTTTAACGATTAGAAAATCGTTCAATTTTTCTCTCCATCGAAAATTAACCTGCAGCAAAGGAACAAAAAATTAAAATTTAGTTATATAATGTATCTACTTTTTCAAATAATTTAGTGAAACCTGCGTTTCAACCGGTTTTTCCTTGCCGAACAATACAATACATCAGTCGACTGAAATTACATAATTATATAGCTGTGTAGCATAATTATATAGCTTTACGCAAATTTAAAGTAGAGCATCGCGTAATATTTTTACTTTCAAATGAAAATTGCACTATCGATATCGAACATCTATATTTTGGGATAAGAAATATTTGTCGTGCATACCTCACTTCTTGCAGAACTTATCATGCATAAGAACAAATCTGTTCTTTGTTAAAAAGAATTTCAAGCTTAAAAATTTAGAGAAACGCTCTGAGTTCAGTTTAATTGAATGATGGCTTTCATTCTGTGCAAATCACAATTAAAAATATTTTAAGATATTCTCATGAATACTTTCCTGAAATGATTTACATGCCTTATAAAAATGGCACTTTTTCCAGCATATTGGATCGATTGCTTTGTATTAATCAATAATATATTGCAAGAAAATTCCGAATATTTCGCTCTTATTTAATGCTTAAATTTCATCAAAACATCCCGGAACACGTTTTGTACTGCAATGCGAAGTGTCCGGTTAGGCTTCTTATATCTCTGGGGTATGTTTCGTGACATTTTTCAAGTGTCTGCAACCGGTATTGGATCTCATAAAAATTAAATGTACGTATATAATAATTAGAAAATCCATTTGAAATATTTTTTGGTAAAAATATTAAATTTAGATATCGAGCTTTGCTTCTCTTCCATTCAATTTAGTTTCGCTGTCTGTAGTTTCGCTTTCACGATTCCTAAATTTATCATTTCTCACGATCGAGAAAAATTTTCACCATTGGACATGACACACAATTTTACGCTTCCTCTGTTTCGTTCAGTCTAAAATAAACTCATTTTATATGAATTCAATTAATCATGGGATGTGCATGTGATCCACAAGATATGGCAATACGTGCGCAATAGAAAATACCTTTGTCAAGACAATTGAATGACTGCGATTGATATGTCTCGATCTTAGTTATTAAATTTATATAATTTTTTTGTGCAGTAGACGTTTTTATGATCTACATAAACACATTACAATAAACCATGCACCAATATCATGCAGCAATTTATCGCTGTCCATTGGAGCAGCCGACCAATTCTCATGTGTTCGGCATATGTTTTCGCTTACGATTCCCTATTTCATATAACCAGCGCAAGTGCTAAAGGCGTTGAAAAGCGGATTTTAATTTGGAATTGTGCTTGAGCAATGCAGTTTTGTATAGCAAGGGTGCATATTGATTTCAGTTCAAGAGTTCCATCCAATGCGATGGCCATTACGAGAAAATACAAATCCAATAATCCCCACTTAAAGACAAAAATCATAAAAATATAAAAAAAATATTGGGAATAATTGATGAGAGATATTGGCTTTTCCTGCTGCGCAGAGTAATGAGTTTCTGAATGTGATGCCTTCTTCTAATTTCATTACCAGAATGGTTTTCAACATTCGCAGAAGCAGTAATAACAGTGTTGTTTTGTGCTAACTGAGAATATACGTATGTGTTTCGAAGGTACACACTCATTTAAATTGTTACTTAATCGAAAGATTGTGGTGTGCCAACTGGTATTTCAAAAACTATATAAATGGATTTTGAAAAAAATCATATGAATGGTTTTTGAAATAGATAAATGGCGAACTCCAAATTGTAAGACCGCTCATGAGATCAGTATGACGTTTACATAATGTAGACCAACTCGTTTGACTTAGCGTTATACTGAAAGTCGTGAGATACTAAGCAAATTATATCTCGAATACAACGTAAACATTTGCGAAGAGGTATTGACATAATAAGATAACACCTAGGTGTTTGAAATACACAACTTTGAAATTAACACGATTAAACAATTTCATAATCTGGGAAATGCAGTGCACTGTACTTTACATTATACCGCTCGATGTTTTCAAACGATTTATTTGGATCTGTTTTACCTTCAGTACTTTTCAATCTGTTCTTATTTTATGCGAGGGTTAAGGTTTTTAATTGTTACCATAGTTTTCAACCGTGTCAGTCATGCTCACCATTGTATGCACCCCATTGAGGGAACAGACAGCTATATGGATAGCAACTGTAAAAGTGGAAAAGTAAAGTTATCATATGCCTTACGGATCAAATTGTTCCGCCCTGTTCTCAACACAAAGTATCGCAGAAAACGACACTAATTCGATTAGCCAATTACTACGTCCACCGAAAGAGGAGTCCGTAATGTCACACATCCTTTTAGTTAAAGTGTGTTTTGCAAATATCTGTTCTTCGCGCCCAATGCCTGTCGTCTGTCGTAGCGAGGTCTATTCGATAATATTGTCTTTATATAAGCGACCGGGATACAATATAAGGCATTACCAGTTTATAGTTGTATCCCAAAAATAATTTTTGTTATTAAATACGTACAATATTAACAGAATACTGTTCACGTTCAGTGCAAATAAGATCCATAATAATTTGCACATCACAAGAAACATATTCTTACTGCTCTCAGAAAAAAAAATGCTTTCATCGTCAAAAAAATAGTTGCACCCAAAAGGACGGGTGGTATTGCAACGCTATTAGGGAGGAAGTTAAAGGTTACCAGGAACAATAAATGATCAAATATCGAGACCCATATAGGCAATACTTATGGAGCTACGCGCCAAAAAGTAGTGTCTCTCAGTACGGCGTCGCGGGGCCATTTTCGACCGCACAGCATGCCAGATGCCTCAGCATTGAGTTGTACAGCTTCCTACTGGTGTCTGGTGATAACGCATCCCACTCATCTTGAATATTCTTACGCGGTTTCCTGTAGACTGCGCGGTATTGGTGGAGTGTGGTTTGCGCGTCCAATAGTATCCCACATATTTTCAATCGACGATAGGTCTGGCTATGCGCCTGGCCATGGCAGTGTCATAGCCTTGTAGGCAAGCTCTCGAAACCGCAGCAGTATGCGGACGGCCGTTATTCTGTTGGAAAATCGCACCAGAGTGAGGTTTCAGAAAAGGCAGTGCCACGAATTATAGGACCTCATTAACGTAACGTTGGGCTGTCAAAATGTCTGTAATTTACATCAAAAGTGATCTGGCATTGCAGCAATTGCACTTTACATCATGACACCACGCCTTCTAGACGTGTGACGTTGGAAAACAACCCGTTTATCTTGGCGGTGACCACGGTACCTCCACACACGGGTTCGTTGGTCGTCTTCTCCAAGAAAAATGCGAGCCTCGTCACTGGAGATCACCTGCTGTCATTCTTAGTGGCTCCTTGACAGTCTTACACGACACCATTGCAGTATTTGGCGAAGATACAAAGGATCCAACAGCCACGCAATCGTGGCTGTTGGATCCCCAGCTGATGTCTAAAAACGCAACAGTCCTCTCTCTTTGTGGTTCGTCTATGCCTCCCAGACCCTTCCTCCCGCTGCTGCGTGATTTGTTCTATCCACTGACGCCAACAGCGTGCTATGGTTATATACGCACTACCGGTATGGCGCACAATGCTTCGAAAAGACCATCCGGCTACCAGGAGCCAGACGTTGCGTCCACTCTCGGACTCCTGTAATTGCTCGAAGTGCTTCCGAACTTTTCTCCGAGGCCACTTGCATAAGATATAACCAACACAACAGCATGAGTAAAAATGGCAAGTTCACGCAACGGGACAACCGTATATAGCTGACCAGGCACAATTCTGCGACCCTTCCTTGCTTGCGTCACATGCACAGCCGAGCGTAATACTTGAATCATTTGCATGTCTCACAATGTGAAGCATACCCACCAAGTTTCATTCCTGGGTGTTGTACCCTTACGGGTGCTGCTACTTTTTTGACGATCAGTGTATATTATCGTACAAAAAAGCACATAAAATAAATTTGTCTGATCCTGGTTGTCAACGAGATGCAAAGAATATAAAAACATGTAACCGTTAAATGAAATTAGAAATTTGAAATCTGTGGTGCAGTATCAAGGATATAGTTTGTAGTAATGTTTTTGATAAAAAAGTATTGTATATTGACGACCAAAACGGGTGTATTAGCTCTTCAAGGAATCAGTCAAAATGACACGACGATTGTCCATGAAAATTTTCACCATCACTTTCTCTGCGGAACGAGTTGTTTTCATCTTTTTTCTGTCGAGGTGACGATGTGCGATGCCATTCCATTGATGCACGTTTTTTTTCTCTGTCACAAAAGAACACCCACATTTCATTCCCCGTTGCAACATTAGAGAAAATCACCTGACCATTCCTCTCAAAACAGTCCAAGAAATTCTGGTACAAGTCCACCCTTTTATCACATTGTTCACACACAGGTTCACTTACGTGGGATTCAATTTTTTCTCTGTATCCCAGATACCTAATTGATGTTTCCTGACTACAATGAATTGCATCACAAAATTCATGGATGATGACACGACGATCAGCTCTGATGAGGTTCTTTATTCCTTGCCTGTTAGCTTCTGTCCCTGCAGAAGCCAACAGGCAAGGAGTAAGGAGTCCACTCTGTAGTGTGCCGACGGTTAACTTTCTCCTTCTCGAAATCTCTTCTTCGATATTCGGATATTACTGATATCGATTGTCTCAGCTCTATACACCGTCAGGAGTCTTCTGTGGATATGTGGAGTTTCACATCCCGCTTTTTCCAGGAATTCAATTACAGTCGCTGCATTTCATGGTCATTCATGATCTTAATTTCCACATCTGAAAAAATATTTGTTTCCAAATTGGTAACATATCATAGTACATGGCAGTGCAGATCAATTGAAATCACTTCAAAATTTCAAAAGTTATTAAGGAGGAGGCATTATTTTCAGTATGCCCCTTATAGAACACAATCAAGTTTCGGTGCGTCTTATCTTGTAGATGTATGGATTCACAAAGGATTGTAGGCATCTATTGTGTACAAATGTGTTCGTAAAGCTAGGTATTTGCACACCATATATTACATATTTTCTGTCCACGATATCCTCTGTGTGTCGTAATTCGTTAGAACGGGTCCCTACGAACACCAGCACGATAAGCAACAATCATGGCTTGGTTCGTTCTCTTTAGAATGAAATGTTTACTCATGCAAGGTTGTTGGCCAGTAAGGAATACCACATGACCTGGGCGATTCACCATACCCCTTATCCTTTAATAGAAGAAATAAGTGCATATGCAAGGTTTTGCCGAAAAAATATCAAAATATGGAAAAAAGACGAAGGGTATAACAGCCAATAATCAAACTACCTTTTATTTTCATGAGAAAGAGATGTGCTATCACATAGGATTACCAACCGGCAATGAGTATCACTTTGCTCTATGAAATTCGCAATATTCCTTATCTAGAAACAGAAGGAATAATTGCGTATTTCCAGAAAGTTCAAAGTGAAGAACGAAGTCGAAGTGGATAATAGGAAAATACACACAGTGCTTATGTAACTAGGAATTTAGTAAACTGCTTTTCGCTTGTGGATGTAGTGCGCGAACTTTACGATTATGTAATGCCAAACACTTGACGCCAAAGAGGAAGATTCCAATAGGAATACATCTAAACTTCAATATTTTGATATTTCAACTCTGATGTATATTGTATAAACGCGACCATGCACGAATTGTCTTTAGTAATAAAAGATAAACAAATCACGTCTATAAATATAGAAAAAATCTAGTTTACTTTAGTCACAATATATCTGTATGTATGTGACTGAATAAGCAAATCTCCATTTTCTTTTATCCATAAGTATGATCAGCTAATACATTCTATTCTGTGCTTTAAGTATTTACCAGAAAGTTCTTAGCCTTGAGAAAAACCTTTTGTACTATGCTAGAGAACAGAACGGGAAAAGTGGAAATTAAAATGTTCTTCGTTCACTAAAAATGTAAGTTATTAATTTAGATCCTGGGTTAATAATAAAACTGATTAAATACCTGTTGTTCAAGGTACAAAGGTACTTAGTGTTTCATTTGTCAGGGCACATTTGTCGCGCACATGTATAAAACTTACTCTTGATTCCCGTTTTGAAGTACAAGTCAGCGTATAAGATTCACACAGAATGTATTAAATGGAAAAAACGATCAAACATATAGATTCTAGTTATACTCCGTGTCATGGCAAAAAATGTGCTTTATAGAATATTTTTGTTTTGTTTATTAATATCAAAAATAATAGTTTAGTTTTAAAGGGATCAATAGAACGTTGTGTACATGAAACTTATCTAATTGTAACAAGGAAAACCAAGACACCTTGTTAGAACTCTTAAACCACCCACGATATTAATTCTGACGCACCTACGCGGAAATCAACCAAGTAAAATATGATCAATGATTTGATGTCCTTGGGTTTTTTTTAAGAAAAAATTCTAAATCTAATCAGTAAATTATATTAAAGTTATAGCCTAACGGCATTGTATCCTTCTCTATATGTCATAGAGAAGCAAAGGATAAAAACATATGTTCTGTAATTATTAGTTATTTACCGCGTAAAACAAAGTTATTTCCAGAAAGAATTACATCATAGCTCTGCTTGATCATACTCTGCGCATTTACGTTTGCTACATTGAACTTTATATTAAAGGTTGGGATATATAATTGCTTAGTTGTAAACGGATGTAATTGATGCAATTTGCTAGAATTAAAATCTACCTTGCGTGTGACTTTCAAATGGTAAAATGGAAATTATCTATAGTATATGTAATTCATTTTACAGACTAAATTCTGAAAGACATTTTTAGGTTGTTATCATACAATTATGTAAATTTAACAAGAAATATTTTAAATGGTCAGTTTTATGAAACTGGTGCATTTTCCTTTGGCTGAAGAAAATGACTCTTATTGCAATTTTTAATATCAATTTTAAGGAATTTAAATAGAGTAGTCAATGTTTTTTTTTGTGTGATGTTCACACTGATATGCTTTCTTCTTGAATGATCAGGTTTGCACTGCTCGAAACAGAAATAAGCTGTGAAAATTTCTTATCGATCTCAAAGAAAAGATTCGAAATTGTTTCGTACATTATAAATCTGAACTCTTCTCGCCGTTCAAGTACAGAAAAAAAAACAAAAAAAAAAAACTCGTATACTTACATACAACACGATAGAAATTTTCTTTACTGCGTGCTCAAGGTTTCATGGAAGTTAAATATGCCATTGTCGCAAGAAGAAGTTTTTATAAAACAGCTTCAAGTATTTCAGAATTTTATGCATTTCTGCCCAGGATCCTGTCGGTATATGTATTTTTCCTAACATTTCATGCAGTATTAGCGGAAATTGTATTGAAAAAATTCTTAAGTTCAAACAAATCACTTGTTTAAATATATATATATATATATATATATCATCATCATCATCATCATCATTGTCAACCATTATCAATCCACTGCTGGATGAAGGTCTCCCCAAGTTTCCTCCACAACGGTCTGTCTTGTGCCAGTCTCCTCCATGTCACTCCCGCATACTTTCGAATTTCATCACCCATCTTCCATGTGGTCTTCTTCTGGGTCTTTTCCTGTCCCTTGGAATCCAATCTAAAATTTCCGCTGTCCATCGATGGTCTGTTCTTCTGGCAGTATGTCTAGCCCATTGCCATTTCAGGGATTTAACTCTGATCATGATGTCTTCCACTCTTGTCATTTTTCGGATCCACGTGTTCCTCTTCTTATCTCTCCTGGTTACACCAAGCATGCACCTCTCCATGCATCTTTGAGTTGTCTGCAGCCTTTGTATGTCTCTTTTAGCTAAGGTCCACGTCTCTGCACCATACGTAAGCACTGGAAGGATGCATTGATCAAACACTTTTCTTTTAAGACATAATGGCATATTGCTCTTGAAAATTATGCTGTTTCTTCCAAAAGCTCTCCAGGCAAGTTTTGTACGCCGATTAATTTCTTCACCAATGTGACCCTCACTTGATATCTGCTGTCCAAGATAAACGTACGTGTCTGTTATCTCCAGCTTTTCTCCATCAATCGATAAATCTTCATTTCTTGTAAAAGCATTGTACATCACTTTTGTCTTCAGAAAGTTCATTTTTAATCCAACTTCTTTACTCTTGTCAGCAAGTTCCTGGATCATACTCTGTAGCTCTGATGGGGTAGTTGCAAAAATGACTATGTCATCAGCAAAACGAAGGTGGGTTAGATAATCTCAATTAATCTTTATCCCTTTGTTTTCCCAGTTCAGTGATTGAAAGACATTTTCCAATGTCGCATTAAAGAGCTTCGGAAATATGGTGTCACCTTGTCTCACTCCTTTTCCAATTTTTATGTGTGTTGTATTTTCAAACAGCCAAATCTTTGCACTTGCATTTTCATAGATGTTATTAATAATATTAATGTATGCATCTTCAATACCGCAGGATTTCAGAGCCATTGTAACTGCTGATGGTTTCACCGAATCAAAGGCTTTTTCATAATCGATAAAAGCCATGCACAATGGAAGCTCATATTCCCTCGCTCTTTCAATTAGTTCTCTCAGTACGTGGATATGATCTATTGTGCTGTAGCCACTCCTGAATCCAGCTTGTTCTCTCGGTTGAGCCATGTCCAGTGTCACCTTCAAGCGGTGTGAAAGAACTTTATTGAAGATTTTATAAACCACTAATAGGAGGCTGATAGGTCTGTAGTTCCTGAGATCCTCAATGTCACCTTTTTTATGTAGCAAGATCATTGTAGCGTTGTTCCAATCCTCAGGAATTTTCCCTTCATTAAGGCATCGAGTGAAAATTTGGGCGAGTACTGTTTCGATTTCTCCACTTGCTTCTTGTATGATGTCTACAGTAATTCCATCTTCTCCTGGAGCTTTTCCCCACTTCATGTTCTTGATTGCATGTGCAACTTCTGCTGGAAGGACTGGAAGAACTCTGGTACTGGTACCTTTCATGATGTCTGGAGTACATGTATCATCCCTTTCATATAATTTGGAGTAGAAATCTTTCACTCTTGTCAAACTTTCGCCTCTATTTCTTGTTACAGAACCATCTTCTTTTCTCAGTGCCATAATCTGTTTTTTCCCCTTACTGAGATGTCCCTTTGCTATCTTTAGGCTTTGGTTGTTTTCAATTGCTTTCCTTACTAGTTCACAGTTGAATTTCCTTACGTCTTCAGTGATACTTTTTCGTACTGTCTTGCATAGCTCTATATATTCCACTTTGGAAGTCACATCTTCTTTAGTTGTCCTCATCACTCTTCTTTTTTGCATCAACATTTTGGTTTTTCCTGATAATTTGTTCACATGCAATTTGTTCTTAGACCCAGCTAATTTTGTTGCTGTTTCCATAAGAGCTTTGGTTACTTTTCTGTTAACTTCAGAAATATCCACTTCTTCCGATCTTAGGGCTTCTAAAGCAGAGAATCTGTTTTTCAGTTCCAATTTGAAGGTATTATGGTGTTTTTTAAGGTTGGTTATGTCAATACATTTTGTTTGTCTTATGAGCTTGCTACGTTCGAGTTTAGTGTTGAGGTGCATCTTACATCTCACCAATCTATGGTCACTGCCTGTGTTGAACTTGTTTAGCACACTGCAGTCTTCTATGACGAATTTTTTGTTACACATAATAAAACCTATTTCACTTGTCTTCCCATTTGGATGTCTCCATGTCCATTTCCTGTGTGGCTTTTTCTTGAAAAAGGAGTTCAAGATGAAAAACCCTTCTGCCTCTGCAAACTCTACGAGAGTATTTCCACGCTGGTTTCTGTTGCCGTGACCGAATTTACCTACTGAGGTTTCATTCTGTTGCCGTTGCCCTATTTTTGCATTGAAATCTCCCATAATTATCTTCAAGTGCTGCTTACCGTTATTATTTAGATCACGAATTTCCTCATAAAATTCTTCAATTTCTTCTTCAGCATGACTTGTGGTGGGTGCATAAGTTTGAATAATCTGAGCCTGGTATCTTCTCGAGAGTTGGATAACGAGTCGTGCAGCTCTGTCAGAGGAACTTTCAACTTCTACAACTTTATCCTTCAGTTTCTTGTTTATTATAAATCCAACACCACTAGTTCTGCCAGTATCTGTCCCACGATAGTAGAAGAGATGTCCACTTTTCAGTTCAATGAGATCTTCTCCTTTTCTCCTTACCTCACTTAGCCCGACGATGTCCCACTTGATCCTTTGTAGTTCCTCTTCCAATTCAAGAAGCCTTGAATCAGAAGATAGGGAGCGTCCGTTGTACGTAGCCAAGGTCAGCATCAGATGGCAGCCTAGTCCGGTCCTCCGGGGATTCTTAGCACCCTCTGCCTTATGTCGCACTGGCCGCTGCCTTGGCCAGGTACATTCCAGCTGCCGGAGACTGAGGGCCAAGATTTAAGTTGTGGAGTCATTTTGAAGGGGTTTGGCCATAACTCACCACGCTGGCCAAGCTGGTTGGTGAGTGTGGGATAGCATTTCCTCTAATCCCGATGGTATAGTTATACCGCTATTGGCGGTCGTCAGAGCCCCTTTAGTGGGAACAGGATGTACCACGAGAAGGCGGGGTTGACATTTGTCAAGGAGAGGCTATGATGTTACGCATCACCTGACCTTACATCCTATATATATATCATCATCATCATCATAGTCAACCATTATCAATCCACTGCTGGACGAAGGTCTCCCCAAGTTTCCTCCACAACGGTCTGTCTTGTGCCAGTCTCCTCCATGTCACCCCTGCATACTTTCGAATTTCATCCACCCATCTCCCATGTGGTCTTCTTCTGGGTCTTTTCCTGTCCCTTGGAATCCAATCTAAAATTTCGGCTGTCCATCGATGATCTGTCCTTCTGGCAGTATGTCCAGCCCATTGCCATTTCAGGGATTTAACTCTGATCATGATGTCTTCCACTCTTGTCATTTTTCGGATCCACGAGTTCCTCTTCTTATCTCTCCTGGTTACACCAAGCATGCACCTCTCCATGCTTCTTTGAGTTGTCTGCAGCCTTTGTATGTCTCTTTTAGTTAAGGTCCACGTCTCTGCACCATACGTAAGCACTGGAAGGATGCATTGATCAAACACTTTTCTTTTAAGAAATAATGGCATATTGCTCTTAAAAACTATGCTGTTTCTTCCAAAAGCTCTCCAGGCAAGTTTTGTACGCCGATTAATTTCTTCATCAATGTGACCCTCACTTGATATCTGCTGTCCAAGATAAACGTACGTGTCTGTTATCTCCAGCTTTTCTCCATCAATCGATAAATCTTCATTTCTTGTAAAAGCATTGAACATCACTTTTGTCTTCTGAAAGTTCATTTTTAATCCCACTTCTTTACTCTTGTCAGCAAGTTCCTGGATCATACTCTGCAGCTCTGATGGGGTAGTTGCAAAAATGACTACGTCATCAGCAAAACGAAGGTGGGTTAGATAATCTCCATTAATCTTTATCCCCTTGTTTTCCCAGCTCAGCGACTGAAAAACACCCTCCAATGTGGCATTAAAGAGCTTCGGAGATATGGTGTCACCTTGTCTCACTCCCTTTCCAATTTTTACGTGTGTTGTATTTTCAAACAGCCTAATCTTTGCACTTGCATTTTCATAGATGTTATTAATAATATTAATGTATGCATCTTCAATACCGCAGGTTTTCAGAGCCATTGTAACTGCTGATGGTTTCACCGAATCAAAGGCTTTTTCATAATCGATAAAAGCCATGCACACTGGAAGTTCATATTCCCTCGCTCTTTCAATTAGTTCTCTCAGCACGTGGATATGATCTATTGTGCTGTAGCCACTCCTGAATCCAGCTTGTTCTCTCGGTTGAGCCATGTCCAGTGTTACCTTCAAGCGGTGTGAAAGAACTTTAGTGAAGATTTTATAAACTACTGATAGGAGGCTGATAGGTCTGTAGTTTCCGAGATCCTCAATGTCACCTTTCTTATGTAGCAGGATCATTGTAGCGGTGTTCCAATCCTCAGGAATCTTTCCTTCATTAAGGCATCGAGTGAAAATTTGGGCGAGTACTGTTTCGATTTCTCCACTTGCTTCTTGTATGATGTCTACAGTAATTCCATCTTCTCCTGGAGCTTTTCCTCGCTTCATGTTCTTGATTGCATGTGCAATTTCTGCTGGAAGGACTGGAGGAACTCTGGTACTGGTATCTTTCATGATGTCTGGAGTGCATATATCATCCCTTTCATATAATTTGGAGTAGAAATCTTTCACTCTTGTCAAAATTTCGCCTCTATTTCTTGTTACAGAACCATCTTCTTTTCTCAGTGCCATAATCTGTTTTCTTCCCTTACTGAGATGTCCCTTTGCTATCTTTAGGCTTTGGTTGTTTTCAATTGCTTTCCTCACTAGTTCACAGTTGAATTTCCTTACGTCTTCAGTGATACTTTTTCTTACTGTCTTGCATAGCTCTATATATTCCACTTTGGAAGTCACATCTTCTTTAGTTGTCCTCATCTCTCTTCTTTTTTGCATCAACATTTTGGTTTTTCCTGATAATTTGTTCACATGCAACTTGTTCTTAGACCCAGCTAATTTTGTTGCTGTTTCCATAAGAGCTTTGGTTACTTTTCTGTTAACTTCAGAGATGTCCACTTCTTCCGATGTTAGGCCTTCTAAAGCAGAGAACCTGTTCTTCAGTTCTAACTTGAAGGTATTATGGTGTTTTTTAAGGTTGGTTATGTCAATAGATTTTGTTTGTCTTATGAGCTTGCCACGTTCAAGTTTAGTGTTGAGGTGCATCTTACATCTCACCAATCTATGGTCACTACCTGTGTTGAACTTGTTTAGCACACTGCAGTCTTCTATGACGAATTTTTTGTTACACATAATAAAATCAATTTCACTGGTCGTCCCATTTGGATGTCTCCATGTCCATTTCCTGTGTGGCTTTTTCTTGAAGAAGGAGTTCAAGATGAAAAACCCTTCTGCCTCTGCAAACTCAACGAGAGTATTTCCACGCTGGTTTCTGTTGCCATGACCGAATTTACCTACTGAAGTTTCATTCTGTTGCCGTTGCCCTATTTTTGCATTGAAATCTCCCATAATTATTTTCAAGTGCTGCTTACCTTTATTATTTAGATGACAAATTTCCTCATAAAATTCTTCAATTTCTTCTTCAGGATGACTTGTGGTGGGTGCATAAGTTTGAATAATCTGAGCCTGGTATCTTTTCGAGAGTTGGATAACAAGTCGTGCAGCTCTGTCAGAGGAACTTTCAACTTCTACAACTTTATCCTTCAGTTTCTTGTTTATTATAAATCCAACACCACTAGTTCTGCCAGTATCTGTCCCACGATAGTAGAAGAGATGTCCACTTTTCAGTTCGATGAGATCTTCTCCTTTTCTCCTTACCTCACTTAACCCCACGTTGTCCCACTTGATCCTTTGTAGTTCCTCTTCCAATTCAAGAAGCCTTGATTCAGAAGATAGGGAGCGTCCATTGTAAGTAGCCAAGGTCAGCATCAGATGTAAGGTCAGGGATGTAAGGTCAGGTGATGCGTAACATCACAGCCTCTCCTTGACAAATGTCAACCCCGCCTTCTCGTGGTGCATCCTGTTCCCACTAAAGGGGCTCTGACGACCGCCCATAGCGGTATAACTATACCATCGGGATTAGAGGAAATTCTATCCCACACTCACCAACCCGCTTGGCCAGCGTGGTGAGTTATGGCCAAACCCCTCCAAAATGATTCCACAACTTAAATCTTGGCCCTCAGTCTCCGGCAGCTGGAATGTACCTGGCCAAGGCAGCGGCCAGTGCGACATGAAGGCAGAGGGTGCTAAGAATCCCCGGAGGACCGGACTAGGCTGCCATCTGATGCTGATATATATATATCAATATATATATATTCGTAATCTACCATGTCGTGATAAGCGGAAGTTTAAGCGGAAATTTCCATTTCTCGCATAATATAGTTTGTCCTCTATGGGTGGCATTATTTAAGCCAACATTATTCCAAATTTTGTTAGAGAGATGATAATACGATTTTTGGCGTAAATGTGACAAGGATGGTAAGTCAGATAATATCCGAAAACTTGAAAATTTTCATCGTCCTGCAGCGGGACGATTAAAAAAAGGAATAATGTTTTTTCATGACAACATTATTCCTTTTTTCATTTCTTTGAATCTGGAACCAAGATACAGCTTACGTACACAATTGATGCAAACGAACTGGTTGGAGGTGTAGCTTAAATTATCTCTAACTGGATAGACACACTTAGAAATGAATTTTCCACACTGTGGTATTTCTTTGTTCAGCCGTTTAATTCCGCACAGGTGGCGCATGGTCTCAGCGCAGGCTTCTGGCTATTCCAATCGTAGGAGATGTGTCCGGGTTCTACTCTTGGTGACACATGGATATTTTATTTTTTCTGGCAACACTGGATCTCTCGCTTTCCTTTAGCAAGTGTCCTAAAATTCTAGATGGGCGACAGCTAATAACCCACTTGTCACTATCCCTATATAAAGAAACAACAACTATTTAACATAAATTGAGAGATCTGTTAAATACTGAAAATTGAAATCCTGTTTCTGGAATATGGAACGTATTCTGTGGAATATCTACGTGATTCGTTTCTATTGCTTGTCGTTATGTGACACATTTTATTGTACGTGAGTTGTACCCTTCCATCAGTGTGAAAAATATCGAAGGAATAGAAATACTCTGGATAATCTAAAATATGCTCATTGCGCAAAGAAATTCATGCTGGAACCTCGGTAAGTACACGTACCATTCGCAGAGAACTTTATTCCTCGGGTTACCATGGTCGTGCGGATGTTCATAAGGTTCGCACTTCTACTCGGAATGCTACTCGTCGTTTAGCATGGTGTAAAGAACACTTATCTTGGGCCGTAGATCAATGGAAACGGGTCCTATGGACTGATGAATCCAGATACACCTGACCCATCAGTCTGATGGTCGTGTGTGGATTAGGCGGTAGCAGGGGAAACTCTTTACCACAGCGTACTGTTACTACGGTAGTGTTTCGAGCTTGATTGTACTCGTGTGAGGGTGTTTTTTTATGTACTCGATTGGGGCGAAATTCATGCTTTGTTCTCGGGTTATTGTGAAATCCCAAACGCATCTATAGCTAATGCAGTTTCGAAAAGCACATGCAGTCTGTATCTTCTAATCAAATGGACATCTACATAGTCTTCATTTCTGTTTATCTCTGAAGAAGGGCTTGGCTTGTGGTATGTTGTAACATAGTTTATATCGCAATTCGATCAACGTCTTGATTTACATTAAGTTTAATCGCGATTTTCTGATATACTAAAAATAATTGTCCAATGGATGTTACAGGCAAATGTATAAAAACTTATTCCAGCAAGTTCACATGCATCAGAAAACTGGAAAATTACATCACCCTGGAACGGAAATCGAACCCGCAGCTTCAGATTTACGTTCGAGCTTGGAGATTCCTGGTTCTGGGTAGTGTAACAGTAACATACTCGAAAGTAAATTTTTCAATTTTCACAGGCATGTGCACTTGCTGGAATACTAAAAATAAAGTGTAATTACATTTTTTTTATACTTGGCTTGCAATTATATAGTAATAATATCTTTTTTTGCAAGTTATAAGCAAATAATGTTTTACGACCGAACTCGGGTTGATGACTTGTAGCTGTAAATCAAAACCAAAAATTTTGTTCTATACCAGTGTCTTGAACTAAAGCAAATTGGGAGCTTCCGAGTGATAAACAAGTACGTTTTCTTGCATTTTTATATCCAGTTGGTAGTTAGCCTGGGGTACGCAATTATCTGTTAACACTTAGGGTTGTATCAAAATCACCACCTTTGGATGATAGCAAATGTAGAATGGTGAAGTGATTCCTTTTTACATTCTGTTGTTTCCATGTTCTTTGCTCAGGACTTTTTATTTCCGGTTCACAGCAGCTTTGGATTGGCCTAGTAGGTTTTATCATCTTCCAGACTCCTGATGAAGCGTGTCTGGATACCACATCACCCAAAGGTTATCTTCATTCGAATATTACCTTTGATCTAAAATCCCTAACTCGAATTCCAAATTGAGTATTTGTGCGCGCGCTCTCTCTGGAAACAATTAAGGAACGAATTTACCTGATACGCTGGCGAACATTTTATAAACTTCAACATTTCATGGAACAAACGTCTGCACTGTTTAAAAAACCGACAAACATACTCTTTTGCAATGGAGCGTGTCTCAGCGTAGGAAAGTATGCGATCTCACACTTTTCTTCATCAGATTAGTTTAATTCTTTTTAAACACTGGAATTGTTGTGTAAGTATCTTCTTTTTATGTTAAATGGGTTAAAATACGAATGATGAAAAAAAGTTAGTATAACGCCATAAAACAAATGGAAATAGAACGTTTGGCTATATTGCTGTGAGTAGCATGCTGTTGCTTCAGATAAACCACAGATCTTCAAAGGGATTATTTATGTCCCCAGACTGATATGAGGACTTATTACCTTGGTCAAGATTCTAATATGAAATTTAAAAACCATATTTATTGTTTTTTTACTTTGAACAAAATTCCATTCTGTAATTTCAGTTTTGAGAAGTAAGGACACATTAAATGAAACAAGAGTACTTTTTTATTTCATGTAATACTTACTCTCTTGTTCTTCCATATCGTTCGAAAATCATTCATTATTATGACTGAAGTTTCTATTTTTTGCTGTTTTAGTCTCGTGTACAACTGTTGAATTTTAAGTGTCTAACCCTTATAAAATGAGTTCGTAATTATTTTTTAAAATGCACATAATATTTTTTTTTCTTTGAGACAAACATAAAATTTATACACTGAGTAGAGCTGTTTCGCTTCATTTTCCAGTTAGCTTACATTCTCGGTGGAAACGAAAAAGAAAAAAAGTGTCGAGTTGCCAGAAATTCTCAACGTTTCGATTGTTTTTCCTTGAGAAAAATCTTAGAAAAGCACAGACCTTAGCATTTCTAAAGTACAATGAAAATCAGCTTATTTGCGTTAAATCTGTTAATCATTTAGAGTTGAAATTATTTGTTATCCTCAAAGCAGTTACATTTAGCTACATAACATCGGCTATAACTTAAGAGATAGACTGAATCAAAATAATTCGTTGGCTTTCACTAATTTCATTTTAAAATTTATTATATATATAAACTGTGCCCAAATTCCTTCGTGGTAGTAATGGTTATAATTTTGTGCGAAACGTTCTCAGCTGATCTTTGGCTCTGAGTAGCGTTGGAAAGTTTTTTTTCACGCAAATCTCGCCCAAACAAGTATTTTATTGAAGTGTTTGCCTCTGAGGTTCTAAAATATTGTCTGGTGGTCTTCTGGGGTCTCCTTTCTTTGTTGCAGTGTGGTTTCTGCTTGTCGAGGAGTTTTACTGGATTCTGCTGAGACGTCTGGGCTTGAGTGGTTTTTTTTTGAGGTGAAGGGATGTCAACCTTTCCCACGCTAATCCCCACATTTTTGCGATTGCTCTGCAAACCGGACATATGGGACGATACAGTGCTCCCTCTCAAGCGAATTCTCCCTTGGCTTTGTTCGATTACAATATAAAACAGATTACATTTTCCCCTAAGCATATTCACTGCAATGTAGAAATCGTTATTCATAACTCCATTTAAGAAGAAATCTCGCTTCATGAATTCTATCCAATTTATAATATAAATGCGAGATGGAAAACAGCAGATACAGAGAAAATACAAACACTGAAGCATAGTGAACCATATCTACTCAATTTTGCCGCTTGGGATTTCCTGTGATGCTGAATCTCTTTAATGAAGGCAAGCAAGCTCACACACTCTGTTTTGTTTTGTTTTTTTGATTGGAGGTTTAACGACCCCCGTGAGCAACTCAATGGGCTATAAGCAGTCGCCTGTCCCTAATTTAGGGTCACTGGTTCCAGGGAAGGGAGAGAGCCAGTGCCGTAAGACAAACACAACATCCATGCCTCACCGGGATTCGAACCCGGACCCCGTTCGGACGAATGATCAGAGGCCATCGCTTAAACCACTGCACTACCGAAGCGGCCACACACACACACTCTGTGCTTAGTTACCAATCAAGTTACGTGTGTTTTTCCAGAGAATTTGTGGTGTGACAGCAAAAAGTGGCGTAAAATAAAATATTAAACTGATGTTCTGATTAACCATTTTCTAAAAAGAAATTCTTTATATAATTTTATTTTACGTGTTTAATACTGTATACTAAACTTCGTATCCTTACGTTCCTAGATATTTTTGGTTTTAATAAAAAACTTTCCTTAAATTGTTTATAAAAATATCATAGGAACCGAAAAATGGCGTTTCAAAGTAATCGCAAGTTTTCCAAAAGGAAAAAGGTGTAGCAATTTGCTTTAATTGCATTTTGACAGTTATCAGGAAATGGTTTCGACCTGTAGAAGAATAGAAGAGGCCTTAAATTTGTTAAGCCTTGAATCGTGGCAAAAGTGCTTCCACCTGAAAAAAACAACGTTCGCAAACCTTTGAATCATCCTTCCCCTTTAATCGGTGATGCAAAATGGGTTACAATTGGCTGGAATAAATATGTTCGCTGCATTATTGTCCGAACCATGGTGGAAGAAGCTCACCTACTGAACAGAACGTTTTGCTTTCACCTTAGTTTTACTATTTAAAATGCTCATTTAGGGAATTATTCACATTATCGTTTTGTGACTTATTCCCTGATAAATGAGCTGAAATACTGAAAACAATACTTAGAAAGGAAAGAGAATACATTTAAGTCGTTCTTTCGAAACAATATCATGATTTTCGTGTAAGGAAAACTGGATAGGGTTATCACCAGTCATAGGTTTGTGGTTGGTCCTTTTGAAATGAGAAGGACAATGAATTGCTTTGGTTTAGCGTTTGTATAATCCTGCAGCTGTGTGAGCATTTCCATTAAGAGAAACCAGGAACACGTGGGGGCTTTTGGGTTCAAGTTCATTGGCCGATTGTAGGATTAATATTAATGAAAAATATTTGCAAAACAGATAGGAATTCAAAACTCCTGGATAACCTTTGCTGCAATTAACTCTTATTTCTTACCCAGGGTGTGTTTCTAAGTCTTTAAGATATTTGGTACTCTTAGCTTGGGTATATGTCCCAGAGATTTAATAACCTAAGAAACAGGACGAACTCTGCTTAACATAAACTGAGAACGAAAGAGGTTTACAAAAGAAACTACTACCTCTTTCTTTGGAGAGTGCCAGCACATATCACACATTAACGACATTGTGCTAGTTGTCGTTTTTGCAGCGATAATTTACTTTCTCTCTGACCGCTTTTTAACCTACACTGAATAAAAATTAATAGGGTTCCCTATATCAGGCATGGTAAAAGCAATACAAAGGAATATCCATCATTCTATGGAACGGTGGTGAACTCTTTTCAACCAACGGAAACCTAGCTTCGATTGAATAACCATACTAAGATCAACAGATTGATTTGGCGTACGCAGTATGGCAAAGTTTCGTAAATATACTAGTTATTTAAAATTAGCATAATGATATGCCTTTCATGCTCCACGAGACTTAATGTTCCTCTAGATTTATTGTCACAACTTATTCCAAAGGAACATTCGATTGGACAAGGTTTCGTATGTAAATTGCAAAACACTAGGGTTGTCCGAAATAATGAAAACACCTTGACACAATAGGTGTTACGCACATAATATGGTGTGAGAGCACAATTGGCATTTAAAACTGTTTCAGTCCTTCTTGGAATAAACGCATACACGTCCTGGATAGTGGTCAGTGGTATGTTGAACCATTCGTCCTGCAGAAACTGCTCCAAGTTTTGAGAAATGCCTTAGGAGAATAACGGGATCGCACTTTATTTTCCAACGCAGACAACAGGGGATCAATGATGTTTAAGGGCTTTGCTTGAGCAGGCTAGGGAAGGTGTCTAACCTCATCTACATGGCCCTCAAATCATGATTGAACGGTTTGACTTCTGTGAATTGGGACATTATCATCTTGATAGGTGCAATCCTGTGACGGAAACAATATCTGCGCCATTGAATGCACATGGTCGACCAAAAGAGTGACATAGACACCGCTAGTGATCCATCAGCGTTAGGTGATAATGGGACCTACTGCAAACCACAAGATCATGGCCCAAACCATTACGAAACGCCCAATGCTTCACTGTAGGAAGGACACAGTCTGGGTTGTAGGCTTCGTCGGATGTTCTTCACACGTAAACCCATCCTGTGGTGGGGAATAGTGAGAAACGTGATTCATCGGAAAACAAGACATGTTTCCATTGATCCGTAGTACACGTTTTACGCTCGTCGCACCACTGCAGTCCCCATTTCAAATTCACCTATGACACCAGGGGTTTGTGGGTCGACACTGGTTTTCGGAGATTTGCACTAAGCTCAGCAATCACGTTCTTCATCTGCTCATCTTCCTTGCGGTCTCAATCCTCTTTAATGTCCTCTTGTTTCGCCCATTGAGTTTGGCTTTCCTTCCGCAGTTGTGTGTCTCGGTCATAATGTTGTGCCGTGAACACTGTATGCTTTCATGACATTTGACACGGTAGCTCTCGATACCCTCAGTACCTGGGCCACTGTGGTTATCAACACACCAACCTGACGGGCTCCTACAATCTGCCTTATTTGAAACTCCGACAGGTCACTAATAGTGACTTCACCTGAAACGAAATTATGCAAACACGGATTTACAACGCAATCACACAGACCCTTGAGATTATAAGCAACACCTTTTTACAAAACTAATTGTAAAAAGGTGTTGGTATAGTCTCAAGGGCCTGTAAAAACTTGTGCTTATTTGTAAAAGCAACATTTTTTACAAAAAAGCACAAAACAAATTGTAGCTACATGTTCTTTTACTCAAAAGCAGCACATACCAAAGTCACTGTTTTCAGCGAGATGTTTCCATTATTTTGAACAAACGCTGTATCTCTTACTATGTATAATCTTATCATTTACATTGGAATGTACATATAACATAGGTATTTTTCCAAAAAATATTTAATCAGATTTTGTGCGCATCGTCGTCCATGTCGCATTCTCTGCTATGGAACTGCTAAATCACCTCAAGTCTCAGATTCATGTACACAGTGCGCCAAACAATTTTTAAGACTGGGTCTGTAAAATGAAATAGAAACAAGAAATTATCATTTATTTTGGTTTGTTATTCAAAATAAGTCCCTCCGGCTTTAATACACCTGTTACAGCGATTTAATAATGATTCCAATGCCTGTTCCAGTCCACTTTGCGGAATTGCTTCTAAAGCACGCGTCGAAGATGTTTGTATGGTGGAAATATCATCAAAATAACACCCTTTTAACGTCATTTTAAGTTTTAGGAACAAAGAAAAGTCACAGGGTGCTAAATCAGGCGAATACGGTCGATGATTCAACACACAGACGTTATTTTTCGCCAAAAATCTACGAACAAGAAGTGAGGTGTGACTGGGGGCATTATCGTGCAACAAACACCAACTGTTTTCATCTCGATATTCTGGACGAATGCGACGAATTCTGCCCATCAAACGGCTCAAAACATTTAGATAAAAATCACCAGTAATTGTTTGTCCACTTGGAACAAATTCTTTGTGGATAAATACCCTTACTATCGAATAAGGTAATGAGCATTGTTTTGATTTTCGATGGAACTTTTCTTGTTTTTTTGGCTTGTGGAGAGTTTTTTGACTTCCATTCCGCACTGTGTCACTTTGTTTTAGGATCATATTAAAAACACCATGTTTCATTACCGGTAACAATTGGTTTTAAGACGTTTGAATCATTTTCAGCGCCTGAAATGTTGTCTCTGCAATGTGCACTTCTCCTTGATTTTTGTTCATTGGTTAACGTGTGTGGAACAAATTTAGCACAGACTTTTGTTTTGCCCAAATCTTCATGCAGGATGGTTCGAATCGTTTCTTTGTTGATGTTTAAAGACTCTTCCATCAATCTTAGTGACGCACATTGTTTTCCACGAAATCACGGAATTTTTCAATAATCTCAGGTGTCCTAGATGAACTTCGTCTCCCAGTATGCTTATCATGTTCTAGCGTCTCTCTTCCGTCCAAAAAATGTTTGTGCCACAGGAAAACATTTGATCTATTTAAACAAAACTCACCGTAAACTTGTTTCATCATTTGGTACGGTTCCGAGGCACTTTTACCAAGTTTTGCGTTAAATTTAATAACAGCCCTTTGTTCCATCTTAATAATTCAACATGAAAAAAATGTTACTTCTCTAATGAACGGCCGTTTCGTTTGAGTTACTTTAACAACTGCGCAGTACTTTTTGGCAGAAAGCAAGCAGATGGTCATGGTTTATAACGCATTCGCTATTACACAGGTGGCACCACCGTAGGCTGAAATCTAGCGCCAGTCTTAAAAATTCTTTGACACACTGTGTACTTCGCTTTTTCAATGGGACTGAAGAAATATTCACTACATGAAAGTTGAAAATTAGTACATATCTAGGTCTAAAGTCTTAAAAAACTATGAATATTCCATAGTTTTTAAGACTTTTGACCTAGAAATGGATCTGAGACTTGAGGTGATTCAGCAGAAGAAAGCTAAAGCATATTCAGATGTGGAAAGCTGTTATAGTTCATGCTAGATCATGTACCTCCTTTAGTTTGTAATCAAACTATATTCAATATTTTAATTTTATTACTGCACTTAAAGATAGTGATTAATTCCAATTTTTTAATGCCACACCCTTTAAATCAATTCTTAAATGTTTATTTTCATTTGATATAATTGTTAACAGTTAATAAAATTCTATCAATATTTTCGTAGAACAAGTGTTTTAACGCGAATAACATTTAGTATTATTTTAGAAATAAACATTAAAATTTGGTGTTGTGACATACTATAGAGGTGATGGCATTAAAATTTGGTGTTGTAACATACTATAATGAATAAAGCTTCTTCTACTACTAAGCTAATTATCGTGGATATAGCTTTCACTAATATTATAATGAATTCAATGCTTGTACTAAGCTAATGCTTCTTCTAATGCTTGTTGTTTGTTAATTATATCATGAATAAACTTTCCTGCTAGTAGTGTAGTAATAATAATGAACAAGCTTATAACTGGTAGTAATGTTGTAGTAGTAATTAAGATGAATAAAGTCTTATGCTGGTTGTTACTAATAACACCAAATAAAATAAACCTAACAGCCAGACAGAGGTCTGACAGTACTATGAACTGAGAAAGACGTATTTACTTAAAACTCTTTTATTAGATCAACTCTTGAATCATCCAACGCACACACACTAATCGTATCACAATAATGAAGAAAAAACCTAATCACATAGAACGAAGCTCTCCCTACGCACATCAACAAAAAGCACTCTCAATACAACAACAAACGCTCTCCCTTGGTATCGTTGAACGCGCCTATTTATACTGGCTACCACCACGTCATGACTTACACTCATTGCCAGATCTCATTCAGCGGGTGAAATAACATCTCGTTCAGTAAAAATGTAATTTACATAGAAAAATAAAATAACCAGAGATAGTAAAAATCAAAAGGAAAGTTAATCTAGAGTATACGTTACATCATCCCCCCTTAATTTTTTTTTCCGAAAAACCTATCAATTTTGGAGTGTAAGTCTTACACTTCGTTGATTGCCGTTTATCGACCTCTTTTTTGTTTTGTTGTTTGGTGGCAGCAGTATGTACAATCTCAAACTTGGCATGACAAAATCAAGAAATCTGTATTCGTCTGTGAAACACTTTGCATACTTGAACAAAACAAACCTGCATTGGCAGACCTTCCTTTTATTCTGCCTAGCAGGAATCTCTTTTTTAATTTCAAATTACGTTCTCATTATTCGTTGAATACACACCAACTGTATCAGCAGCGAAGATTGCCTGGAGCTGCCTAACAGTAACAATTTTATTATTTTACCCCTAAGCACATAGATATATAAAAAAAATTTGGATTAGTAGATGGACATAGAAGAAATATATAAAAAAAACACATATATACACAAAAAAGAATGCATAGGCTTACACGAAAAAAAGAAATTCTGACACGCCAACTGGTCGTGCAGGAAAAACAACAAACGGTGAAAAGAACCTGTCCACGAGAACTTACTTATCTCGAGGACGCATAAAAAACTCTAGTACGATAACGTTTTCCAGGCCTAATCGGACTGGTAAATTCAGGTGGCGTAGCGCGTTTCAAGGACTTGAATGGATCTGGAACATCTGTATTCTGTCGGTCAAGAAATCCCGGCGGATGAACGGTCAGGAACGGCTGAGTTCTGTTGGTCCGGAAATCCCTGCGGCTGATAGGAACGGTCAGGAACGGCTGACGTCCGTCGGTCAGGATCGGCTGAAGTCTGGCGGTACGGAAATCCCTGCGGCTGACAGGAACAGTCAGGAACGGCCGAAGTCTGGCGGTCTGGAAATCCCTGCGGCTGACAGGAACGGGCTCCCCCAGGCTTTTGACATGTAGTTCCTTTGTGCTGGGGCCCGTGTTGTCCTTCCAGCATTCTTTTGGACGGACGTGGCTCCGGCCACATCGTTTGTTTTCGTTTTCGCCCTCGTGGCATGAGAGTAGCAGCAGGCATCGGCCCTGTTTGCCCTGAGCGCAGGTTCCAAGGGCGAAACCCGGGCGGATGCAAGGATCTCTGCCTTCGTCGCTGTTGCGACGAAGCAGATTGGGGAGACAAGTTACGTTTCGCCCAGCTTTTGGTGGTTCTGGACGGTTTGTAATTGGTGTTTGACGTTTAGGAATAGTCAAATTATTGTTCATAACTGATAAATCATGAAATATCTGAAGCCTCTGAGTCGCTGCTGTAATTTAGTGGTCGGGCAGGGCGATGTTTATTTCTGCCTATAGGAATACTCTCTGACGAGGTATTCAAGGAAGTAGGAGCTTGTGGTGTTGCAGAGTTATCAGGAAATGGTGCAGCAATAGTCTTGGCAATGGTTGGAGGGAAAGGAACGATACTAGTATTTGAAGAACTTGATTCGAGCCTTGGTCTCATGGGAGAATCAGGTTGCGTGTTTGGAAACTCGTCTTGAGGTGGGGAGGGTGAAGAAAAAAATCACTGGAGATTCTTCAAAAATGTTTGTTGGTTCGTCCAAAATTTTTGGAGGTTGATCGTGAGATATAGACTCTTGAGTCTGTGGAACAGAAGGTTGAGTAGGGTTGATTATAAAATCGATATTTCGTTCATGATACTTGCGACACTGAGCAACGTGTACGTATTGAAATTGATTGTCAGGTTTTTCAAGAACAATATTATTTTCAAACACATTTGCCACCCAATATGGACCTTCGTAGCTGGGCGCAAATTTCTTCACTAAAGTATGAGAAACAGAAGACTGGAAGTGCGTTTCTACGAGAGTGAGATCTCCAACGAAAAGATCTGGTTCCCTACGCCGAGTATTATAATATCTTGCTTGAGCCGCTTGTGCTCCTAGCATTGCAACACGATCTTTTTCTGCTATGATTCGTACTGATTGCGGAGTTGGTCGCTGGTTTAGTTCGTCGATAATCCCCGTTAAATTTTCAAAAGGGGTTTTAATTTTGCGACCCAGAAAAAGTTCTGCAGGAGTAATTTTAGTAGATTCGTGGACAGACAGGATGGCGAACGAAAAAAGCTCCAGATGGTCATCCCATCGCTCGTGATGATCCATGACAAATGTAGCAATTATTTTCACTAGCGTGCGGTTTACGCGTTCCGCAGGATTACTCTGGGGATGATATGGGGAAATGAATTTATGCTTAATGTGTAGTCTCGCACACATTCTTTCAAAAATGTCAGAAATAAATTGTGGACCATTATCCGAAACTACTTTATTAGGTGCACCATATCTAGAGAATACTTCATTAATTAATACATTACAAGTAACTTCTGCCGTAGCGGCTTTAATGGGAAAAACTTCAACCCATTTAGAAAAATTATCAGTTAATACTAAAACATAACGAGCTTTGTTTTTAACAGATAAAGGATAAGGTCCCAATAAATCTATTGAAATAATGTCAAAAACATGAGAACTTGAACTAGATTTCAAGTGACCGGCCGGTCTTACATTACGGTAATTATTCATCTGACACAAGTGACATGATTGAACGTATGCGAGCACATTTTGGTACATGCCAGGCCAATAGGCAACATCCCGCAATTTACAACGGGTCTTGCGAATACCTAAATGGCCAGCAAGAGGTTTGTCATGAAATTCGTTTAAAACAGCTATTCTAAGGGTTCGCGGAATACATGGGCGAAACTCTGCCATAGTAGTCCTAGATTTCGTATAGTAAAGCAGACCCTCTATTACTTCAAAATGTTGTGACCTTCCAGCCAGAGAAGGATCACTTTGTAGGAGCGAACCCGCAAGCAAAAAATTATAGATATCCCCAAAATCTGGATCATTTATTAATTCTGCCATTATCTGCTCTCTGGATGTTATATCAGCTATTAGAAGTAAAGGCTGACATCCAGGAGTAGTTTCTGTGGGGACCCCAGTAATCGGAACGCGAGACAATGCGTCCGGTAATTGATTCTTATGACCTGGCTGATACGAAATTTTGATATTGCTCTATTGAAACTTCAGAGCCCACTTCATAAGTCTTTGAGATAGGTGCTTAGCAGAATTCAAATACTGAAGGGCACAATGATCCGTAATTATGTTAACTGTCAATTCGTTAAGGTAACATTGAAATTTGTTAAGAGCATACACAACAGCAAGACATTCACGTTCCGTAGCTGAATAATTGCGTTCAGCTTTGGCTAAAGTACGAGACGCAAAAGCTATTGGATGCCCAGCTTGTGACAAAACGCAATTAAGACCAACTCCGGATGCGTCAGTATAAATATCAAATTCCTTAGTATGATCCGGGAAAGCCAACACAGGAGGCTGAGTCAACTCAGACTTCAGTGTTTCGAATGCAGCGTTAGCCTCAGATGTCCAAACAAACTTCTTGTATTTACGTTTTAAAGCATACAATGGCTCACACATTGTAGCTTAAGCGGGGATAAACTGCTGATACCATTCGGTCATTCCCAGAAAGCGTGATAGTTCTTTTGCTGTTTTAGGCCGAGGAAAGTCAACAATAGGCCTAATTTTTTCATTATCCGTAAATAAGCCGCGGGGAGTGATTTTCAACCTCAGATATACAATCTCGTCCCTCGCTATCTGGCATTTACTAGGTTTTAACGTCAAGCCAGCATTGTATATGAGTTGGAACACCTGTTTGAGCAGAGAAAGGTGCTCGTCAAAAGTATCGGGTGTAATAATAATGTTATCCAAATATACATGCACATGGGGACCCAGAACAGGTCTGAGAACCGTATGCATAAGCTTTTAAAAAGTAGCAGGTGCAGAAGCTAATCCAAAGTCCATACGTAGGTATTCATAAGCCCCAAAAGGAGTCACAAAGCCTGTTTTATCGACAGAGTCCGAATGTACTGCCACCTGCCAATATCCACTCGCCAAATCCAAGGTCGACATCCATTTAGTTGATGACAGGTCACGCAAAATATGCGACATGACAGGTAGTGGATAATTGATCGTTTTTGTGACTTGGTTGAGCTTGCGGAAATCTGTCACGAAACGAAATTCATTCGGTTGTTTCTTTGGAACCAAAAAGGCAGGAGCAGACCAGGCGCTTGTTGATTCCCTTATTATGCCCTGTTTAATCATTTCAGAAATTTGACGTTGCATTTCCTGTTTCCTATGGGGAGCACAAGGGTAAGGTTTCGTCGCTATTGGTTTCGAACCATCAGTGTCAATGACATGATAAACCACCTGTGTGGAACCAGGTTGATCAGAAAATAAACCAGGGCTTTCCTGCAAAAGTAGAGAAAGCTGGTTTCGTTGCCTCTCATTCAATTGGTTACTCAATAACAAACTCGTTATATCCATAGGAACAGTAGGAATCATTTCGACAGGTTCCGGAAAGGAAATCACATGTTGTACGAAATTCAAAGTTATTTGAAACGTATGAATAAAGTCTATTCCCATTAGACATTTTACAGGTAGTTCGTCTATAAGCAGGAAAGAATGCGTAAAACGAGCCATTCCCAGCCCTAGAGATAATGTGACAGTTCCTGTGATACTGAAGATTTCGTTATTTCCACCTCAAAAATACTGCGTCGCAGGCTGAACGAGTATTTCAGGAAAATTGTCAGTGCAAAACTTCGTATTTAGGGCTGATATTTCAGAACCAGTGTCAAACTTTGTCTCGACAATAATATCTTCAATTGTCAAGAACACATCAGGCAACTGAGGAGTTTGGACAGTCACTAATACTGTTTTAGGGTCAGAATGCTTGGTATCAGGAAGCAGGACCGACCCTTGGTCTACTTCCTTTGGAAGTTTAAAGGATTCCTGGATGGATTATCATGCGGTCTGAAACCTCGACCCTGCCGGTATCGGGAAAATTTTCACGATGAGGAAAGCTGCGTGAAACCTGCGTCGGGAACTCCGCGTGTCTGTTGACATTTGCATATCTATTACTTTTTCCCTCAGCACGGGCAGAAAAATCATAATTGCCCTGAGCATGAAAAACGTTCCGAATGCTGCGGATTGGAACGGGGTCGAGCATACTGTGCATTTGTACGATATCCCGAAGATTGTTCAGAAACTCGCGGTTGGTTTGCCACTCTTCTGTGTGGTGGGACGTATGAAGCTTGGGTGCGCACTTGTGTATGCGCGCGTTGAAAGTTATTAGGCTTATTATGCCGCTGAGGGTTTTCGTAATAAGCGTCGCGGGCTGCCCGAGCATGGTGAGTTGAACCATGTTTGCCATGTCGCTCTTCATACGTTCGTATGAGGCGAAGGCATTCATGAATTGTAGCAGGGTGTCGAACCTCGAGAAAATCTTGTAAAAATGGGTCGAGCTGCTGCTATAGGGTATCCAACATGTCAACATGACTGGCATGTGGATCCCATAAGTTATATAAGCGTGTTGTTTCCAACGGAAATGCAACAGGGCTATCGTTGGGTCCTTGCTGACGAGAAAAAAGTTGTTGTGCAAGGCTATCTCAACTGAGGCCGAAAGGAAAGGCCTCCAAAAATTCTGCTCGGAAATTCTCATAATGAGAATCCGGATTCGACACTCTCCACTGCCGATACCAGGTCTTAGCGGTATCCTTCAAACAAGTGCCTGCTATTTGTTCTTTGCAGTCTTCAGGAATATTGTATAGATCAAAATGATCTTCCAAATCTTCGAGGAACTTTAAGGATCCCTCCAAATCATTGAAAAGAATTGTTCCTGCATGCTGCACGAAATGGGCAAGCATTCTGCTTCGCTGAGAGGATTGAACTCCCTCAGGTACGACCCGCGATTCAGAGTGATAGGAAGCTGATGAATTACGAAATTGTGAAGAATGACTAGGTACGTGTAGATCACTTATATCAAAGTGAGCCCCACAGGCTTTTTGCAGATGGTCGAAATTAATCCCATCACCATCAAAATTTGATTTAGGGTGAAAAATTGAAGTTGTCTCAATAAAGGAAGACATGGGTAATAATGGTCAAGACCTCGTGTTCGAGAAAAGTTCGGGCGCCAATTATAATGAATAAAGCTTCTTCTACTACTAAGCTAATTATCGTGGATATAGCTTTCACTAATATTATAATGAATTCAATGCTTGTACTAAGCTAATGCTTCTTGTAATGCTTGTTGTTTGTTAATTATATCATGAATAAACTCTCCTGCTAGTAGTGTAGTAATAATAATGAACAAGCTTATAACGGGTAGTAATGTTGTAGTAGTAATTAAGATGAATAAAGTCTTAAGCTGGTTGTTACTAATAACACCAAATGAAATAAACCTAACAGCCAGACAGAGGTCTGACAGTACTATGAACTGAGAAAGACGTACTTACTTAAAACTCTTTTATTAGATCAACTCTTGAATCATCCAACGCACACACACTAATCGTATCACAATAATGAAGATAAAACCTAATCACATAGAACGAAGCTCTCCCTACGAACATCAACAAAAAGCTCTCTCTATACAACAACAAACGCTCTCCCTTGGTATCGTTGAACGCGCCTATTTATACTGGCTACCACCACGTCATGACTTACACTCATTGCCAGATCTCATTCAGCGGGTGAAATAACATCTCGTTCAGTAAGAAGATAATTTACATAGAAAAAAAAATAACCAGAGATAGTAAAAATCAAAAGGAAAGTTAATCTAGAGTATACGTTACAATACTATAGAGGTGATGGCATAAAAATTTAGTGTTGTGACATACTATAGAGGTGATGTACATGCCAATCGGCGAGTGACGCCAATAAGATGCAAATAAGCAACTGTCGACGTAGCTGAATTAGGAAAGTATTGGTCTCCCGTGCTGAAGGTTTTGGTTATAATACCACAATCGACAAATTTAAGTTTCACATGGCGCTAGAAAACAAAAATGGGTATAATGGCCGTTAAGTTCTTCGAAAAATGTGTCATGCTCCTTCTACACAACTGCTGTAATTAAATAAAATTATTTCTTCGCTTCGAAAAAGCGTGTGGTGGGTCTTCCACGCATCGTCTGGTAATCCTTCTACTAGAGAGAGTCCTTCACACATGGGTTGCAGCAAGCCCAAAAGCTACAATTTCATGCCCCCGACTCTTTCCCCGGTGGGGGTGGGCACATGTGATGATGCACATGTCAAGACGTCAAGTATCAGTAATAACCCTTAACGGTGCCGCCCCGGTGGCGCAGTGGTCTAAGGCGCTGGCCTCTGATCATTCGTCTGTAAGGGGTCCGGGTTCGAATCCCGGTCAGGCATGGATGTTGTGTTTGTCTTACGGCACTGGCTCTCTCCCTTCCCTGGAACCAGTGACCCTAAATTAGGGACGGGCGACTGCTTATAGCCCATTGAGTTGCTCACGGTGGTCGTTAAACCTCCAATCAAAAAAAAAAAAAAAAAAAAAAAAAATCCCGGTGAGGCATGGATGTTGTGTTTGTCTTACGGCACTGGCTCTCTCCCTTCCCTGGAACCAGTGACTCTAAATTAGGGACGGGCGACTGCTTATAGCCCATTGAGTTGCTCACGGTGGTCGTTAAATCTCAAAAAAAAAAAAAAAAAAAACCCTTAACGGCGTTCTTTACCTGAGAAATCATTCGGCGCTGGAGCAAAAGTAGGTGCGTTCGGAATACGCCTTCCGCAAATTTGCGTTTCCGACGGTCAGAAATTTTTTTTTCTCTTTGAATCGCCCTCAGTGGTGGGGTAAAGGGACCTATCTGAGATGTGTCCAGTTATTTAAGCCTGTCCATTGGCAAACGAATATTTATTGAGGCGCTGGCATCTGAGCATTTCGTAGAAATCTGTTCATCAATTTGTCAACCGCGTCGTAATTTATCTAACGATTTGTCTTGAAGATTATACTTCGAAATTCATTCTGGACATGCAAGAACTTGAACATGGGCATGTCTGAGATGGAATTTCGGTTTCGAAGTATTAACATCTGAGATCGAACGAAGGCAGGTTGTTACATGTTACGAATTTTCAGTTTTCTGGTTAGGTCTTACCTTTGGATATAATGTGGTTCTGTACTTTTCATTTCTACCTTTTTCGGTAATTTTGCTGTATTTGAAGTGTAATGTCATGAATGAATAATGTTTTGAGCATTGACGTCATCCTATTTAGCATCCAATTATACCTATGTGCAACGCGTTGGACTCATGAGAAGTCATTGAAACATATCAAAGACTAGCTACACAACAGAGATATGTTCTGTATCCAAGCAGTTAAATCTCTGGATGCAAAATCTTGAGTAGGAAAAAATCAGTATTCAAAGTTTTACGGGAGTTCACAGATGTAATAATGTACATAAATGTGGGTTCCTATGAGAATATCGTCAACCTGTTCTTACGCTCAAAGAGCAGTGGAAGCAGACAATTTAAATATTGAAAAATTGAAATTTAAATCTCCACATTTATGCGGCAATGCTTTGCGCGTTTACTCTCATATTTTTTATATTTTGATTTCGGGCTGATGCTGATAATATTGTCTCACACGTAGAAAATTTACTCTCGGCCAGAAGAATTGGTAATCAAAAACCCACAGGATCAGGGCTATAAGTAGGGTGGCGTATCAGCATAATTATTTGCATTTCCCGCATTTTTTCTACGTAGACCTGGTACGACGAGGCGAACATTTATCCTGTTGAAGGATAACTCGTTATTAGTTAACAGAGCATGGGTTAATTACAGGTTAAAACGGCATACATCCGTTCAAACTGGCTAGAGTAGAACGGCCCATTGTTACCTTCCCAATCTTTTTGAGAATCTAGTTCATCGAGAACCAGTTCCCAATGAACTATGTTCTTAAACTTTTACCATACGCATAGGATTACTTACTGCTTAAATCATCCCTTCTTTGAGACTGGTTCTGGTATCCATGTTAGAGATTTCTCATGTCAAAATTTGTTGGAAATATCCACTGTTCATAGCATGCCAACGGTGAAAAGGTGATACAGGGGTTTTCCACTAATTAGCGATACACATTGACACGTCGCTGAGATTTAGTGGCAGTAGTTCATGGTCGAGGCCTCTGTGCTTCTTGGCGAGTTTGTACAGTTCTTTGACAGTTATGGGCTGATATTTTCCCAGCTCATTGGAAGTTTTCTAGTGCTTGTGCACGGGTTTGACACTATGGCCTGACGTACATGTTTAGAATTTTTCATCGAAGGTCTCTCATTTCGTGCTTTGTCTTCAAATCTACAGTCCCCATTTCTAAATCGCTCAAACCAAAATCTTGTCGTTCATTTGATGAAATAAAATTTCCAATTAAATGGAGAAAACTTTAATTTGAAAATAAGATATATGGTGCAAATAGACGTTTTAAAACGTTGACATCACTAAAACCAATAATCTATAGAAAAGGTCATGATATTCTAAATAAAATGTTAGAATGAAATAATATTGAATAAGTCGCAAATTCATAGTAGGATCCAAAGTCACATTTTCGTTTTCCATATGTTGGATACGTTCTCTTCCTGTGGCTATATTTTTTTCTTACTTTCGCTTTCTTTCATGGCTATTTGTTTTGTTTATTTTCCTTTTCCTCATTTTTAAAGAATCACTTTAGCATGAATCTCTTCACTATGCTGACTGATAGGGTGATTCTAAAAAAATTGCATTACACCTGCTTGGGATGGGTTTTCCCGGGCAGCACCCCCCGCAAAGATATTTTGAAAGAATATTGCTATACCTTATAAATACTCATTTCGAAATTATGTCTGCTTGATCCACATGAAATTTATTTTTAATAATATATCTGTTAGAAATATTTTAACTTGTTGTTCTTCGTTTTTTTACCCCAGGAACTCGTTTATAGTGCTCCTTACCTAACTATTTTGGTAAATATTAGCTTAAATAAATTCCGCAATTTTAGATAAATCTTTAGATTAAGCAAATGGCATTAAAGTGAGTAAAAGTTGTGTTTAAATGTGATTCTGGAAAACAATAAATAAATCCTTAACAATTCTTTATGAATCCCAAGTTGTCGACTTCCATTAAGTTCAGGCATGGTACATAAAATAAAGAAACGAGAAAATATAACTGGATAGGACACGTGCTAAGAGGAAACCCTCTATTGAAAAGAATGGTAGAAGGGAAAACTGATGGAAAGCGATCCAGAGGAAGGAGACGACTAATGATGCTTGATAAAATCGTGGGCACAGGAAGCTATCAAGAAATGAATGAGGAAGCAAGGGACAGAAAAAAGTGAAGGGAACTTTCTGAGTTACCGTTGGACCTGTCAAGTGACAGAACACTAACGATGATGATAGGCAACCCACTGCCAATGCCACATTGAATGCTTAGGTCAGTTGCCATACACAAGAGGTCCTGTTTCTCTGAATAGCCGTACTCTTCAATTCCTTACACATGATTCGCTGATATGAGGCTCAGGAACAACTTTCATTGAATGCTTCGTTCATTTGCCGTACACAAGAAGTCCTATTTCTCTGAAGGGCATATTCTTCAATTCCGTACACATGGTTCTCTGATTCGTAGCTCAGGAACAGCCTTCATTGAATGTTTCGGTCAGTTGCCGTGTACAAGAAGTTATGTTTCTTTGAATGGCCGTCTTCTTCATTTCCTTACACATGGTTCACTGATACGTGGCTCAGGAACAGCCTTCATTGAATTTTTCGGTCAATTGCCTTACACAAAATATCCTGTTTCTCTAAATCGCCATCCTCTTCAATTTCTTACACATGCTTCGCTGATACGTGGCTCAGGAAGAGCCTTCATTGAATGATTCGGTCAGTTGCCGTACACAAGAAGTCCTGTTTCATCGAATGGCCATCCAGACATGGTTCGCTGATACGTGGTTCAGGCACAGCCGTCATTGAATGCTTCGGTCAGTTGCCTTACACAAAATGTCCAGTTTCTCTGAATGGCCATTCTCTTCAATTCCATACACATGGTTTGCTGATACGTGGCTCAGGAATAGCCTTCATTGAATGTTTCAGTCAATTGCCTCACACAAAATGTCCTGTTTCTCTGAATGGCCATCCTCTTCAATTCCTTACACATGGTTCACTGATACATGGCTCAGGAACAGCCTACATTGAATGCTTCGGTTAACTGCCGTACACAGGAAGTCGTGTTTCTCTGAACAAGTTTTCGCAGACGACAGCGATCTTGTTTCGGACATATTGTTGCTCGCCACAAGACAATCAATGTGTGTTATTTTTCTACTGATTGAAGACTCAAAACAATCACCCTTTAGGAAATCATAAAGCTTTTCTATTTCAATAATTGTGGTTCCAGCCAGACCATCACTCGCAATAAGCACTTTATCAAACTGCGAAATACATTTGCTTTTCCATTGTGATCAGGCGACAGTTACGTCTATTAAGCAAAAAATGTGGGTTATTTTTCTACTGATTAAAGAAATGGATTATCTCACCTTTCAGGTAGCCAGTCCGATCTTCTGTTTAAGAAATAATGGCTCCAATTAAACAGGCACTCAAAATAAGCAGTTTATCGAACTCCGAAAAATCTTTTGCTTTTCTATAGTAATTAACACTACTGACGATGGTGGTTTTAAAATACTACCGATTAAAGAAGAGAAGCAGTTTTGAATAGCTGCATAGATTACGTGGTGACGCACGTGACTGTATATTTTATATATACGCTATACAGTATAACTTATTTTGACGTAAATCGGTACAAATGTTTCTAACTCAATCGCCGGTGTAAGCATGTTTAAGATAAGTTATATATGTTGCACCTACTTAACCATTAAACCTCTTTACGGTCCCACTGTTATCACCAACGTTGGAAACAGTTTCTCACAAAGCAGTGTTCTAGATTAATCTGGCTATGTTTTCATAACTTTATTGCCTTTGATTATTGAGATTTCTTGACGAACGTTAACGATAAGTAGACCCTATCCTGATACTTTATCTCAAATACTAAACTATACTAATATAATACAAGGTAGTTTGTCACAAATACTTATTTTTAAACCCATAAAAAATGAACTTTTTAGGATCAAAGGACTATGTTGAAGACAAAAACTCGCCTGGAATTTTTCAAATCCCATGTGAATGTGGCGCTTCGTATACAGGACAGAATCGTGGAGCCTTGCGTTTTCGTTTAAAAGCAAACAAGACTTACTTACATTCGGAACTGTGACCTAAAGAAGTCATCGATATCTAAACACTGTTATGAAAAGGGCCATAAATTTCTCACTGAAGAAGCAAAACTGTATGACAAGCCAGATTCAACCACCAAACTTGATATTTTGGAAGCTTTCCATATATATCAGAAGTCTTCGCAACTTGTTAATGACATGGTATCCACCCCATTTCTATCAACCGTGTGGAAGCAACTAACCAAAACCCGTGATTTTAAACACCGTTTATGATATCATATACAATTAAAATAATTACGTCCTATTCGTCCTCTCCTGATACGTCTGCAAAGATATAGTTTTCCCTCGAAAAGGTAATTTCCGGTAACGGAAAAATATTCGACATCTTTATTATCATAACTCAGATATGTTTAAATGAATGAAGTACTCTCCGAAAACATAGTCCATAGTTTGGTAATGATCTCAAAGCCCGGTTTCTCTTGAAATAAAACGTACATAAATTTGGCCTCAAATCAGAATTTCAGCGTTGAACTGAAGAGGATTTCGTTTTACACAGAGGAGAAAATTTCTGTTTTCGCAGTTTCGTTTAATAGTGTACGATACTGTAATTAAATGAGTTGTTGATTTGTAATCAGAAAATGTCTGCTGTAACCGCACACGAAATTGCGTCTTTCAAGCCATAAGCTAGTATACAGTATGACTAATGAAGATAATACTATGGTTGGGAACAAAAGTAGGTTCGCAACTCATTGCAAACATTTTGACGAAATACCAAGTTCCGTAAGTCCCCACTCTGTTATCTACCAGCAGTTCTATGTTCGAACGTACTAAATTCTAACCAAATTATAAATCCATTTGTTCTATTCCACACGTGAGCAAAGCTTTCACTGAAGCTATTTTGAGACTTATCAACACAAGCGGGAGCTTTATATTTGGACCTATACTTGCATATAGATATAAGAAGGATACTTAATGGAACCGTTCTAAAATTAATCGTGTGTCTTTTACAGAAAATAAGGTTTTAAGCGATTAAAATTTCCATGTCCGCAACCGAAACACTAACATTAGCTTAAGCAGACGCATTAGTGCAACACTGAGAGAGAGTGAGAGAGAGAGAGAGAGAGAGAGAAGTTGAATAAATTAAATTAAATAGAGAATGTAGAAAATAATTAGTGAAGATTCTTTGTGGGCATATTCATAGAAGAGCTGTCTATATTCCAAACAAAATTAAATCGAATGTTAAATGTTTTACAACAAACCACAGGCTATAAAACTGTCTGTGCTTGCTAACTGGAAAGTTAATTAAATTTTTATATCAAAGTACCACATAAACTGAGTATTAGAGTTTGGCTTTCTTAAAGCATCCGTTACTCTTTTCCAATGGAGATGTTTTCGCGAATCTTTTCATTACAAAAAAAACAGGACTGATGAACAAAACACCCTTTACTTTCCAATATTTATAATTAAAGATCTGCGTAATATACTGAAAGTAAAAGAAACTCTTCACAATGCATTTTAAAATGCTGAGTCAACGGCCCGCGTACGTAGCAAATTCTGAAAATTGTGTGAGGATAAAAATAATTAAAATTGAAATTTAAAATTTCTGTTTCCTTAAAACAGCAAAACAAACTTTTGTTTCTAAAAAATGAAACGAAGCGAGAACGATTATATTTCTTCTGTTCGAAACTAATTTCTGTAAAGCAATCTGCGCGAATAGGTTCGTGAACAAAAAAACGATACATTGTAGCGTTATACGCAGCATTGATAATAAACCAAGACATTATATTTCATGTTTCTGAAAAATTAGAAGCACTGTTTATGTTGAGGAACAATTTATTACATACATGCATTTATAGAGGAAATTGAGGAAATATCGAATGTCTGAATAATATTAAGTGTGTACCAAAGTTCTACCCGTTCTTATAGTTGAGAACACAAACTAGCATTTCCATACGTAACATCTTATTCGTTTACATAAGTGCCATTTTGATCTGAGGCCTCTTGATATCTTTCTCGTAGTAATTAAAATCGCCCTTACTAGAAGTCCGTTTTCGGGTCAAACAACTCTTGTAATACAAGTTCGACATCTTCGTCGAGGGTTTTTCCAGCGGTGTTGTTCTGAAGAAATCAAGAAAGGTGGTAGTCCGTATGTGCAAGTTCTGAAGAATACGTGGGGTATGGTAACACTCCGTATCCAGCGTCCAGGAATTTTCCCTGAGTAGCTAGATCTGCATTGGGTCTTTCGTTGTCATGGTGCAAGATGACGCATTTGCGATTTGCCAGTGCTGGTTGCTTAGATTTTAATTTTCCTTTCAGCCTTTCTAACTGTTCGCAGTACAGTTCAGTATTTTGGTTATGTACAAGCAGTTCCCAGTAGATTTCCTCCTTGATATCCCACCGTACACTTAACAAGACCTTTCTCGGATGCAATCTTTCTACTGAGTTCGATCAAGCCATGTAGTACTTTGGCGCCTAACATATATGTAAATGACCAACTTTTCGTCACCCGTTTAACGAAAATTTTATTTCTGTGACGCTCAAACAAATAAAGACAGGTCGTTATTCTGTGCGATCGATTTCTTGGGAATATGTCATGTGATACTCACTAGTTCAAAAGCCAAGCGCAGGTATCCTACTTTCTACTGTTGTTCTGTGCACAAATCAATCTTTCTCATAACTCTTCAACTATTAGATGTTGGTCACGAAGAGGTTGTGGTCTTTTCAGAAACCTCTGATAAAAGTCCAGAACGTGCTTGATCTATTTACCTTCTGCATCCACGAATTTCCTGCACCAAAGGCGACATGTGCTTTCGTATAGAGCATCTTCACCATATTATATCTAACAATTCTACCGGCTGGCTACAGCTTCAGTGCTGTATTTGCCGAACTCAAAAGGCAAACATGGCCTCATGTGTTCCATCTGGCTTGACATGGTAACTCCTGTGTGACATGTTTACGAATGAGTCTCACCTGCATACTTGGTGCCATTTTATAGCACAATCCGCGAAGCATCCTGAACATCACACAATCCGTCTGCTGTCGCACGTGTTACTTATTTTTTTACTTGGAAAATTGCATAATGAAAAAACAGGTAGAATGTTTGCACTCACCTTATACTTAGCTCCAAAGATGAGCGAATGCGAAAAAAGTGCTGTAATCCACCGCTAAAGACCGTTGTTTCAACACATTTCAGTCACGAAAAATTTCTTCCTTTTCACTTTAGTTTGCTCTTTGGGATTAAAATTATGAACGTTTGTAGCGATAAAAAGCGTAAAAAAAATTTCGCACTACATATGGCACACATTATCAACTCCCTCACCTGCTTAAAGCTAAATGGTTGAAAACAAAATTTGCGAAGCGTGTCGCTGTACTCATCGCAAGAGTTACCTTCCCCATTTGCAGGCATGAATTTATTTACAGCAGTGGAACAAAGCTCACTCCTACACATCAGTTTATAGGATCATCACTAAACACAGTGGTCACAGAATTAAAGAATTCATAAATCCCTTCGGAAGTAGAAATATGTATGGGGGATTTCAATTAATCTTATTTAAAATGTTCTTTACATATCAACTTAGTTAATTCAAGCAGAAGAACATCTTAACCTTACAATTTCTTTATGGTATAATCATATGTCATAATCTTGTAATTTACTCAAAAGAGTAATCCACGAAAGTGATATTAAACGTCTTTGTTTAAGACATGCTGTATTTTATTGCGGAGTATGGTAATCCCTGAGAGCCATGTACTTCACAGTACTTGTGAGGTTTTTGTTCAGGTCTCGGATTAATGACCACCTTTACGAAAAGAGATTTGACCTCTTAGGTGCACTACGATAAAATCAGAGAATCAGAACGACCGGGTAACGCGCTTATATATATATATATATCTCACCTGAACTGCACGGTAAATGTAAGCTCCGACATATATCTTAAGAAAAGCTGTCAACCTGCCCTTTTCTAAATAAGAGCGTCGCCGGTTTTAGAAACGCACACATACTTTAATTTACCAGGTAGTTGTTCTTCAGAACAGTGACTAGGCATTTCTTTCGTGCTACCTTGTGGAAATGGAAACTGCACAAAGCCGTCAGAAGGCACTATTGAGAAAAATGACCATGCAATTGATGGAATGCGCGAAAATTGGAGGAGCCAAAATACTACTGAGGAAAAGTTGATATATTCCCGAATACTGTTTCACGCAAATTGCTGAATTGTTGTTTCCAAATACTCTGAAGGATTTTCTCTACCAAAGAACAACATAACGTCATTTCTGTTCCGAAAAAATGTTCTTACGTTGTGATTTTGAATTTCGGAAATCACGTTTTATTTGAACTTTGAATTGTTTTAAAGTTTTATGATTTGAACTCCGTGTAAGGCCTAAAAATCTGAATCATTATAGTATGATCATGCCCACAATAATTAAAAAAAATATGTTTTACAGATTTCATTAAAGAAATAAATCATAGACCTAACCGTGGATAACTTATTTGCTACTAAATTTAATACAGCCATATAAACAAAAGCATCACTATTTCCACGTTCCAGAAACATATAGCAGCCGAAAAACTGTTATTCGGTCACCACCGGGGAAAATACAGCTATTAAACAAATACATCGGATTTTCACTTTGGATTTAACTGCTATAATTAACATGTAGCCAGTGCCGTTAATACCCACCAGATGGAGACATATCAGTAGCTGATCCTATCTTATGGATTTATGATGTCAGAAGCTGACTTAAAAACACACATAGCACCGTGGATTGTTGGCCACCGTGGTGTAAGGTCAACGCATTCGGCTAGATATCGAGAGATCCGTGGATTCATTTCCCCGGTGGTGACCGAATAACATTTTTTCGGTTGCTATGTGTTTCTGGAAAGTAGAAAGAGCGACGTATTTGTTTATTTACTAACGCCACGTATTTGGAGGATTTTCACTTTGGATCACACCTTCTTATTTAACTGCTATAATTAATATATAGCCAGTGCCGTTAATGCCCATCAGTTGGAAACGTCTCAGTAGCTGAGCCCATCTTACGAATTTATGATGTCAGAAGCTGACTTCAAAACACACGTAGCACAGTGGATTGTTTTGTCCACCGTGGTGTAAGGTTAACGCGCTCGGCTAGATATCGAGAGATCCGTGGATTCATTTCCCCGGTGGTGACCGAATAACATTTTTTCGGTTGCTATGTGTTTCTGGAAAGTAGAAAGAGCGACGTATTTGTTTATTTACTAACGCCACGTATTTGGAGGATTTTCACTTTGGATCACACCTTCTTATTTAACTGCTATAATTAATATATAGCCAGTGCCGTTAATGCCCACCAGTTGGAAACGTCTCAGTAGCTGAGCCCATCTTACGAATTTATGATGTCAGAAGCTGACTTCAAAACACACGTAGCACAGTGGATTGTTTTGGCCACCGTGGTGTAAGGTTAACGCGCTCGGCTAGATATCGAGAGATCCGTGGATTCATTTCCCTGGCGGCGACCGAATAGCAATTTTTCGGTTGCTATGTGTTTCTGGAACGTGGAAAGAGGGATGCATTTCTTTATTTACTGACACCACGTATTTGGAGGATTTTCACTTTGATACAGCTATGACGAAAGGGATTTCCCTGTCTTTTGGAAACAGGAAACTACGGAAAATTTTTATGTCCAATTTTGGTTGAATGAAAGTTGCAAATGTCGTACACAACTGTTCCATTTTAATAGAAACCTTACGCCGCAATGATTCTAAGCGTTTCAGTCTCTGGTTTTTCTTCATTTCTTGGCTAACTTGAACTCAAAACCTTTAATTTTAAGGTGATTTTTAAACCTATAAACAAAATGTGCTTTTTAAGATCAAAGGACTATGTTGAAGACAAAACCTCGTGGGGAATTTATCAAATGCCATGTGAATATGGCGCTTCGTATATAGGACAGACCCGTAGAGCGTTGTGTTTTCGATTGAAGGAGCAGAAGACCTTCATTCGGAATTGTCACCTAAAAAAGTCATCGATGGCCAAACACTGTTACGAAAAGGACCACAAATTTCTCTTTAAAGAAGCAAAACTAATTGACAAGCCAAATCCAACCACCAAACCTGATCTTTTGGAAGCTTTTCATGTATATCAGAAGTCTTCGCAACTTGGTAATGACATGGCATCCACCCCGTTTGTGTCAAGCGCGTGGAAGCATCTAACCAAAGCACGTGACTTTAAACACCATTTATGATGTCATATACAATTTGAATATTTACGTACCATTCGTCCTGAAGAAGGTAAGTCAATACCCAGCGAAACCATGGTCGGCTTCAAAAATAAATATTTGAGACAAACTGCCTTGTGTTATCTTGATATATTTAACGAGAACAATGCTTTTGTCTTTATTTGACTGAAACGTAGGCTTTCGCTTTGAGCTTTACTTAACCTAAAGCGCAACACTGTGCAAAAACCGCATACACACACTATTTCTTCTTCGATTATAGTGCACTTTAGTTTTGCATTGTCGTCGCGCATCATTAGGGCTGGGCTCAATATTGTCGGCGCCAGTATAATTGCGGTAAAAGTGAGCGTTCCAATCATCAATGCCATCGGTGGAAGCTGAAAAGTTTAAACTTACAGCATTGAAAAAATTAACACTATCGATCGTTAACCAAAACTATCGATATGCTAAGCTATACGAAACAATCGATACTATCCATAGTGCAACCGATAGTACCTCCACCTCTATGTAGGTGAAATGTACAAAATTGGTAACGTAAAAATTTAATTATTTTCACTGCGGTAGCGCAACAGTCATGGCATAAGCTATTTGTTATTGCCTAGTGATGGGCATATTCGATTGAATTAAGTGTAATGTTTTAATCGAGACATCTGACACACGGAGCTATTCATTCGAAATAATCAATGGTACGACTTCTAATTTCAGAGTTTACCATCAGAAGCAGTGACAGGCTCATAACGGCAGTCTGCTTTTGACAAATAAAATTGCTCCTTCGAAACAATCATTCGAATCATTTCAGTTACACAGTTTATTGGCAAATTTTCTCCACTTACCGAACATATGAAATACAAGTTGTAAATAAAAAAAGAACAACTCCACATGTTTTCAGTGAGCTTAACCAAGGTAGAAGTGGCACAAGGTTAGAATATTCTCCAGCGAGAAATGATTCGGGTGATCCTGCAAGAGAATGTTCTTTCAGTTACATGAAAAGTGTTTCGAGAACCTGTCGAGTAGAGATGAGCGATTTTGCACAAGATAATCCGAGCTATGATTAGAAGATATTTTCTGACATTTCGAAAGCTCTCCTTGGAACGAAAGAACATAAAATCAATCCATAATTTTCTTGTCAGTTTCTACGTTCATTCCAATGATTTTGACTTTGTTGAATGTTTCGAGAGATTCCCATAATCGAATTGATCCATAATTTATTCTCAGTTATGCGCCGGCCCGGGGGCACAGTGGCGTAAGCGATGGCTTCTGATCATTCGTCCAAAAGGCGTCAGGGTTCGAATCCCGGTGAGGCATGGATGTTGTGTTTGTCTTACGGCACTGATTTTCTCCCTTCCTTCGAACCAGTCGCCTTAAATTAGGGACGGGCTCCTGCTTATATCCCATTGAGTTGCTCTCAGTGGTCGTTAAACCTCAAATTCAAACAAATACTCAGGTATTCCCCTCCCTTACTTGATGCTCTTTTATCGGAAGATTAGCCTGTTCGTTTAATTACATCATAACTTGTTGTAAATGTTAATTACCAGAAGATATTTGGAATAATGGGAAAGAACAAGTAAATATCAATTTGTTTGGTACTTACGTCAACATTTTTTTAAATTTCTCTTCGTATGGGGTGCTTTCTGCTGCCGGTGGAAGTGTATCTATCGAGTAATGGGTAATATTGCTGTCGGTTCGATAATCGGTCACATTTGAGGAAGGTTTCCATGGAGTATCAGAACTCCTACATTGGCGATATTCTAGATATGTCGAAAGGCTTTCAAAAGAAGTAACCCTGGAAGAAGGCTGCGTCGTTCGAACGTTGTGTTTTATTTTCGAATGCGACGTTTAAATGTGAAGGAGTTCCTCGACAATCCCGCGGTTAACGTGGAGAAAATGCCGTCCCCACCAAACGGTAAGGCTGTACCGAGAGTCATTGTTTTTTCACGGGAAGTGCATATTTCTTTTGGTGCCAGTGTGTTCTGTGTTGTCTAGTGCTTCTTCTGAGAGACGGTGGTTTTCATCGCTCCAATAGTTTTTCAGTAATGAATACAGTGTTCTCACCAAAAGTGTGTTTTCTCGGAGAAATTTTCTCGTCCTCAAATTGCAGCGGAAATGTGTCATTGACGTAAATAATTATACATATCAGGGCCCAGTGAGTGTTTCTTTATTCAAGTGTTGTTTAGTTGTGTTTTATGGTCTAAGTGGAAGACAGTGTGAATCATTGGAAATGGTTCGTATTTTCGAAAAGCGTGTTTCTGCGTTGTTTCCAAGTGGTGTTTTAAACACCGTGATGGTACGCCAGTGATTCGTCGTTAGTGTATCGTAAAATGTGTGCTAAATTGTGTTTCATCTCAACAGTGTTTTATGTCTGTTTTACTTCGCGCACATTTTGAAGTGCATTATTTTTCTTTTAAGATTGAGGAGAGTACTTTGATTTCATTTTAAGGACAGAAATTAGATCCCCAGCTTTTAACTTAAACAACTTTCAGTAAGGTAATAGCAAGTTATAATCTAATCTCTTCAACGAAATTACATTTTTTACAGTTTTTTTTCAATGTATTCATTCTTAGTTGCAGCCTAGTTGCGGAGCCATTCTTAGGTTTTGCGTTCAATTTTAAGTGATTTGAATATAAGCAGCTCCGTGTACCATTGAAGTGGATAGAGGTCCAAGCTGTTATTAAAACTATAAGTGTGGCGTTTTGATGTAATTAATATTTCTTCTATAGAGGTACAGGCTTAGAACGCATATTGGCTAATTGACTGTAATCTGTTCCTTTTGATCTGATACAGGATGCGGCAGCGTTTATAGTGTAATTTGCCGCTGTCGTACAATGAATCAATAGGCGGCCGATGAGGCAGCATGAGCTGCCATTTTGTTTTTTGTTTGACATGGCGAGCTGCACGCGTAAACATAATGCTTTTCCTGTTGAAACGTATTTCAAGAATAACGATTCTATATTTGTCACACAATGTCTATTCAGGCGACATTTCAAATTATGACGTCATGGGAATGTGCCAGTTGGTCGCACCATCACAACGTGGGTAAGTTCCTATAGATTTACAGCATCGGCTTGTAATCGTAAAGCAGTGGTAGCGAAATGACTGTGCGGACACCGGAAATGTTTTAAAGTGTTCATGCTGCAATCTTGCGTAGCCCTAAAAGATATGCTGGGTAACACTCTACAGCTTTGCACATTTCGGATTGTTCATTCGGGAGAATATTGCATGAGGATCTCCATTTTCACCCTTGTAAGCTCCAAATTGTGCAAGAAATCCAGTCGCAAGATTTAGCTGCACGCAAAAATCTTTGGCCAAAGGATGTCACCATAACAGTTTTGTTATGGCGACATCAATCAGACGCCCCGGTTACCCGATCTAATATGTACTGATTTTTCTAACGGGGGTACCTCAAGAAAGAAGTCTTCCGGACACGTTGTGCCACCATATTGAAATTGAAGAGCCGTATCAGAGCTGTCGTCACCAATATCTCTGGCGATATGTTACGACGAATAATGGACAATTTCCAACGCCGCTTAGAAGAATTTGTGGTGCAGTGAGGCCGCCATTTGACAGGGGTCATATTCAAACATTGCCTGATCAATGGCATTCTTGTAACTACTATTTGACATAGAGAGTAATAAATAAAAAACATTTGTTCCCCTGCGGTGGGATTTTAATAATACGCTGCCAACGCTACCGCACCCTATATAAACTCACCCCAAAGAAATAAACATTTAAATATCAGTTTTAAAGTGATCTTGAATTTAATTTGAGGAAAAATAGATATTAACTCAATCTTCCAGCGTATTTACCTGTATTAAAAGAGTGTGGATTTAAGTTTAGAATATCAGATAATTTTCTTTGTGACGTAAGAAGTACACACTGATTTGTTAAAACTAACAGGACAAACTGAATACATTTGAATAATTATTAAAGTGTTTAATTGGGTATTTTGAAGATTTTGGACTTGTTGATATTGAATAATGTCTCTAGAAAGAAAGAAGAGTATTACAAATTTTCATCCAAAAGAGAAACGCCCATAGGAGGTTGGACGTAAAGTTCGGGAATTTCTGAACAAACCTAGAGAGGGTTTGAATGTTTCGGTTGAAGTTCTCACTAACAGAAAATGTAGCTTTTAATTTACAGAGAAATATGAAAATTTAATTCCTAAAGAATTAAAAAGCAGAAATTTGAACTTTCTGAGTCGAAGTTTTGTTTTTTGCTTCGGAAAGAGCTGGCAAGAACCTTAAAAGGGTTTTTGCTAAAAATTGAATTTTAAGGGCATTGTCGCTGTGCTGCAGAAATATGGTGGTATTATAAATATACAGAAGGAAAAGTAAAGACCGCGAGTGATGATTTCATGTCAAATTGCTACTCAGGAATCAGGATTTTGTTGATGGACATGAAATAAAAATATTCCTACTTTCATACATATAAAAGGTTTGAAGGCCATGTGTACTGTTGCAGGCCTTGTAAAGACTTGCAAAAGATGTTTGTCGCAGGGTCATTTGGCGTACCAATGCAACACACCTCTTTGTGGAATTTGTAATGCAAAAGATCATGTGATGTCAAACTGCAGTTTGCCTTGCAGTGTTTGTTGTTCCAATTCACATTTTAGGTCCGAATGTAAAAGGGCTCTTTATGCAAGAGCTGCAGGTGGAGATTTGCATAATTTTCCAGAGGAAGAGAAACTTCCAGATGAACAGGAAGTCGAAGCCCCACCGGGTCCGAGTTCTCTTCCTGCTATGAATCAGATGGAAGAAGTTGCTCAGAGAGCTGTTGAATCTTCCCAAGTCGAGAGGCGTAAAGAGAGTGTTATTTCTTTGAATTTGAATTTATTGACTGCTCTTTCCGGTCACGTCTCACAGGAACTATCGTCATGTGGAAATTTTGTGGAGACTAAGTTGGAGTCTCCAAAAATTACAAATGCTGCAAATTACGAAGACAATGCTGTTTCCCCAGCTGTTCCCATGTCTTCACGGGACATTTCATCGTCGGACTCTGTAACCTCAGGATGCTCAGTTTTCAAAGCTACCGTAGCGAAACCTGTTCGGGATATTCCTATCGTTGACAGAGAGTGTGAGATCTCAGTACATAAGGCTGAGAGCCTTCATAGGTGTTTTAAATATAAGGTTGCTAAAGCCATTCATAAAGCACGAGATAAGAAGAAAGAAAGTTTTGAAAAATCTTCTGCTCAGTCTTCCAAGAGAAATTTTTTATTGGAGTACCCGGAACATGAATCGGGCACAGAATTACAAAACAAAATGATTTGTGTTAGAAAAATAAAATAAATCCCTGAAAAAATCGGTATAGAAGCAATGGCTTCATGAAGTTAATTAAATAACCTAAAGAGTCAAGCAAAAAATCTTCTAGCAAAGGTAGGCCAGGACATAAGAGCCATACACAAAGGGTAGAGGTGTTTCTTTTAGATAAGAAAATTTTCGTTCTTAAACATATTAAAGAGTGAAGAATTTTTACAAGAATAAAAAGGAAGTAATTAATAAATGAAACTATGCATCAATCAATATTTCTGGACTGAATGTTAAGATGAAACAGAATTGGATTTGGGATTGCATGAATTTTAATACAATTTATGTGTTGTGTGTTCAAGAAACACATTTTAAATTTCACAGTAGTGTATTTAAATTTAGAAAACCAATCAACTATAACTGTGTTCACTAATTATCCCATTAGGGTTATTCAGGATTTCTAATTCTTTTTCGAAAATTCAAATATGGTAACTATTTACCCTCCCTCGGATATGCTTAGAGGAAGAATTGTTTCGTTAGTTCACATTTTTCTGTATCTGTCCGCTTCGGAGAACTGAGTTAACTATTTTGACGGCAACAGCGCTGTAGTCTAAATAAAGAAATCAGTTGTTCTGGCACCTTCTCCAATACCGTTAAAAAGAAAAACAAGAAGAAACGGAATTCCCTGATCTTCGGTAACAGGAAAATAATACATGGTCGCAAGCAAACTTTTGGTTTTTAGTAAAGCCTCACCAAGTATCATATTAAAGTATTTTATTTGCAATTTAAATTACACTCATTGCTCTATTCGCATACGTGTCAATTAGAAATCGTTATGAAAAAAAATCATGAAATTTCAATTACATTTCGTCAAAATTATTTCGGTTGAAATATAGTCTAATATATTATGCTTGAAAATACTTGTAGGCAAATATATACCAGGATAATATTAACGTTACTTAAAAATTCTCGTTTTTTCCACCAAACTATAAAAATCCAAAATATTTATTTATTTTTTTTTTTTTTTTTGCAAATGCGCATAATAATTACGTTGCGTAAATGAATTCAAATTCATTTTCTTCTTTCAGAAGTGCAACAAACTACTGTTTTCAGTAATATACTAAAATATAAAGTTATATATAAATGTTAATTTTTTTTAAACTGAAATGATCATTCTATCTACCAGTTTCTGAAGCAAAGTGTATTAATGTAATTCATTTATTACGTAAATACAATGCTGGCCCCCAAAATGCAACACCAAGAAGGACACCAGATAGCAAAGTCAGATTTACTGGACACATAACAACAGATACAAAGGTGAAACGATTGAGATTACAGGCCCGCAAAACTTGCGGAACATGCAGACATCAATTAGTTAATGTTGCCCCCAAGGCTGGCAATAACGGCCGCTACACGTCGCGGCATCGAACGAAAGAGGTTTTGGATGTGGGCTTGGGGTATGTTGGTCCAGGCAGCTTCCACGCTTTGCCACAGTTCATCAGGCGTAGCCGCGGGTGGTGCTTGCCGAGCCACTCGGTTGTCGATCAGCGACCAGACGTGTTCGATCGGTCACATATCAGGAGAACAGGCGGGCCACGGCAGAAATGACATCTAGTATGCCGTGAAGAATTGTTGCACGATGCAGGCCATGTGCTGGAGCGCATTGTCCTGTTGAAATGTGGCAGCTGGCAGGTCCTGCAGGTAACGGAGGACTACAGGCTCTAAAACGTCGGAGATGTTGCGGTGGCTGTTGAGTGTACGGGCGAATCGTACCAGAGGGAGGCGGGTGTCATATCCAATTGCGCCCCAAACCATAACGCCAGGCGACGGACCGGTATGGCTATGCATAATGGAGGCGTCATACAGTCTCTCGCCGCAGTGCCGCCACACGTGAATCCGACCATCGGGGTGTTGCAGGCAGAAGCGGGATTCGTCGGAGAAGACAATGTCGTGCCATTCCGTAGTCCAGGTGCGGAGTTCAACTGCGCACTGCCACTGCACTCACCGGTGGTGTAACGGTAGTGGTAATCGGAACAATGGGCACCGTGACAGAAGTCCCCGCTCCTGCAGACGACGTCGAACAGTACGTGCTGACACAGGTTGTAGCACAACACACCCTAATTCCTGCGATATAGTTCGTGATGTGGCGGTGCGAGCTGTCAATGCCCGCTGCACAACATGCCGGTACTCACTTACGGTGGTGTGCCGCGGCTGCGGCAATCGCTCACGTCGGTCCATCCGTTCCTCTTGCACCCACCGAATCTAAACTCGCCTCACTGTGGCTGGATGTCACCGCACACGGGCGTTGATATCTCGGTACGATAAACCGCTGTCGTGATAAGCCATTAATCGACATGTGTGAAACTCCGAAACGTGCTGGAATGACTGCCGTATTCTGAGACGAGCCGTCAGGAAGCCTACCACACACAGGTTTGGCAGCAAAACACACTTTTACTACTTTTACACCCCGCTTTCTGTGCACCCTTCTTGTAGTGCTTCTCGGTGGTGTGCCGGTCGCACATGATTTGCATATGTCCTGCAATGCTAATCGTTTGCATGTCCTTTCGCGGGCGACGAATGCTGCGAGTTTCAGGCCATTCGGATGCTTCATCCTTGGTGTCGCATTTTGGTTGGCCAGCAGTGTATGTTGAATAAAATGTAACATGCAACAACAAAGGCATTTCGTATCTGTTGTTGTCGTGTCGGGAAAGAAAGAACTCTGTTGATACAGCAAATTCTTTTACTCGAAAGCTCAGAAGAATCCAATCGGATGAATTCGTCTGATTGTCAATTGTTAAACCCGTGCCCGGTAACAATCATTGCATTTGCAGGAGGAAGACGAAATGACCACTTAGAAAGGGAGGACGTTTTCGTTAAAAATAACATTTCCAGGAATTATAATGCATAAATTAATGATTTATGAGTTTAGAATCATAAAATATTAAATGTGTGCTAAAGTAAATATGAATGTATCTACTCTCTATTTACATTTTTCAGTTTGAGAGTTTATACTTCAAAAACTTTGAAAAAGCAAGATTTTTGTCTGCTGGATATTTTGACTTACGTTTTCACTGGAATGGTTAAACCATAGCTTTAAACCTTCAATTACCTTTCAATATTTTCCGTTACGAAGACAGTCTCTTCGAACAAGTTTGAAAGGTAATTCAAAGTCACATGCGCTATGATAAAGTGTGCACACGTGGTCTTACGTGATTTCCCGCAGCCACTGTTCAATGACCTTTGAAAATTGCCGAAGTAGTAACTAGGATGTCGTCAGTTGTGTTAGTTATTTTAGCTGGAAAGCAGCTCATAGAAAAGAGTGTTTCGGAGACGTTTAGCTTAGAAAATGTTTGCTTTCGTGTGAGTAATTTATGAAGTTTCTAGATATTGTATTTTAATTCTGAGAATCTGCCACGTGAGTAAAATCATCAAGGCAACATTTCTTGTGAACAAAAATGTACTGTTCTTTTCGTGTTGTAACATACGAGTGGATTTTTCAAGAAAGGGCAGTTGCCAAAAGCGTTTAGCAGTAAAGATGCACACAAAAAGGTGTATCTGAACAGTCAACCAAAAATAATGCAGAAATTAGTTGATGAATTAATTCAGAAAAGAACTGCAGAAGTACATCATCGCTCAGTGGAACTTTAGAAAATAACTAGTGCCTTTATTGCAGCTAGCATCCCACTTTCCAAACTCGATAACCATACATTAAAAAATTAGTTGGAAAATTCGTTGAAAGATATTGGTGTTATTCCAAATGCAAATTGGATGCGGAAATGTTATTTGCTGAAAACATGTGATATTCACGAGCAATTAGTGAAGATTTTTTTTAAATCGATATACCGTGTAAGCATCGTAGCTGACGAAAAAACTGTTTCAGAAGATAGATACATTTGAATATTCTTGCTGTTCCATCAGCTGAACCGAATGTTGAAGGCTGCAATGGTGAATCCTTTTTGAATGCAATCTTCCTTGCGAGCATCACTTTATAATCCGTAAATTTTAAGGCAGTCAGCGAGGCAATACTAGCACTTCATAGCGTTAATAGGTATGGAATACCTTTTGCTAATATAACTGCTTTTGAGACAGACACTGTATCTTATATGTCCAAAGCGTGGGGAAAGAGCTTGAAAGACGTAATTTTGAATGGTGTTCACGTCACCTGCAATGCCCATCTTTTAAATCTCTGGAGCGAAATGTTTCAGAAAGAATTTGAAATGTTAACTCTTTAGTATCTGTTATTAAACGTGCCTTCAAAGCTTGTCCCTCCCGTAAAGGATGTTTTCCACTTTTTTGCAAGAGAAGAGCAAAATACCTTGCTGACCACCAATACCTGAGCGGACTACGTGGAACAGTTGGTTTGAGGCCGTGTTTTTCATTGCAAACATTTAAATTACAACGCAGAATTTTTTTAAAAACAAAAAGACAATAGCAGCTATTGTATTGTGGATAAAATCATTGGGTATTGTCAAGATAGAGATTTAAAAAAAAATCTGAAAGAGGTTGAGGATCATGCGCCGTATATTTCCGGACAGTTTACTTTATTTGAAAAACCGGCGAATTTCCGATCACAAAATATATAATGAAACTCGGACACCGGCGACAATCTTCTTAATAAGAGTCAATACTGCGATAACGTTGCTGCAAAAAGAGCCTATTCACTTGTTATGAATAAATTAAGCATTATTTCTCTGAAGATAAAAAGCATCAATTTTGTCAGCCAACCGCAATATTCTTCTAAGCATGTAGGGTGCTTGGTTCCGATCAATTTAAGTCGTTGGACCTTTTAGACGACGAAGAGTATTTGTTTGTTTTCAGCCGTTTTCATACGTTCGAAGATGATGGCCAATTACAATTTTGAATTTCGTTCGTATAAAGCGAGTGTAAAAGAATTTCGTTTCAGCAAAGGCTTGCTAGACTTCTGAAATACGAAGAACGGTCATTTTCCTAAGCTATATAAGGTCGCCATCCGTTGTCTGTCAGAACCCACTGACAGACAACGGATGGCAAACAGTGTCGATGCTGAACGATCCTTTTCTATATTTAAAAACGTGTTACAGGACTACAGACACAGCATTAAGGAAGAAAATCTGTGTATGTACATTATAATGCATCAAAATGCCGTTCGCTTAATTGGAAATCTTGACCTTGTGTAATGATAACATTACCGGAATTTGAATGGTTTATAAATGTAAGTGCCATATTTAAAATCTTATGAAGTCATAATGCTTATTTAGTTATGTACTAGTCATTTGTATTACTGTATCGTAACTTGGTAGACTTTTTTTCGAAATGTTTGTGCATATCATCGGCCGCGAGCTTTTCGTGAAATTTCATAATTTACTCCGCTACCGCCCCGCGAATTTTGAATTTTTTCCCTGCGATAACATTACTGCCCTAGTCATAAGCCTCCGCTTAGACCACTGCGACACAAGTCCTGCCAGCCGCGTTCAATAGGGTTTTGTTGAAGCGTCTTTGCTGCTTACATCTAGACCCGTTTAATCGCATGCTTTTTCCCAAGGAATAAGTTGTTGGAAATTGTTCCCTCCGAAATTTTGCTGTTTCATAAAATCTGAAAAATTAGGAAATAGTAATGTCCACATACCTGAGAAAAAGATACCAAAACTATCTCCTCTCTACCAAGATATTTCATGAATTGAAATAGAAAAAGTACATTTTTCCTAAACAAGTGCTGAATCTGGTGCTTACCTAACCTGAAAGAGGTCAAATGTCACACTATGGGAAACGCCAAGTTTTCCTGAGTGATACTAACAGAAGGTTGATTTTTTATTTAATTGAGCTTCTTGCAGTCAATTCATATTCCATTGCTGTAATTCGAAGATCATAATAGCTTTATTATGAAGTCAATTTTTTTTTGATTGGAGGTTTAACGACCACCGTGAGCAACTTAATGGGTTATGAGCGTCTGCCCAACACTAATTTAGCGTCCCTTTTCCAGGGAAGGGAAAGAACCAGTGCCATAAGACAAAACCAACATCCATGCCTCACCGGGATTCGAACCCGGATCCCGTTCGAACGAATGATCAGAGGCCATCGCTGAGACCACTGCGCCACTTGGGCGGCAAAAGTAGTAAATTATGCATTTTACCAAATTCTTATACGGAAAAGGCTCATTTATAGGTTTGCAAATCTCTCTGAAAATTTATAAAATGGGAAGACTAGTAAAATATTTATTTTAAAAAATGTAAATGCACGGATTAACCGAAAATGTATTACATTACATTTTTATCGGTCACTCACAAACATTAGGTCTGCAACTTAAATCTCGGCCACAGGCACGACACGTTGACAGCAAATTATAGCAAATCGAATACGTACCTAATCAGGGAAATACTTCCCGTCGTATTTGATACATTTGAGCCATCAGTCAGGCAGCTGCCGAATGACACTGCGTACGAAAAGAAGGCTGCTTCGAGTTGATAAAGTCATCAATATTTGTTTGGACCTCCTCGACAGAAGTGAAGTGCGTGTCACTCAGGTGATGGTGCAGGGAACGAAAGAGGTGTTAATCCAACAGGGCGAAGACTGGAGAATACTTCGGGTGGGACTAAATCTCCCATCCCAGGTCGGCGATCGTGTTTAAAGTCGTTTCCATGAGGACACGCGTTATGCTGAAGCAACAGGACGGACCTTCTGCCCTTGCCGGCGTATGGCCTTTAAGCCTCCATTGTGTCACTCATACGAATAAGTTGCTGACAATAATGCTCAGCATTGACCGTTTCCCAAGGTTTGAGCAACTCATAGTGTACGACACAGCGCTGATCCCACCATATGCACAGCAAGAGCTTCCTGGCATAGATATTTGGTTTGGCGGTACTTGTGGTAGGCTAACCTGCATGTACCCACGATTTGCGCTGCTTAGGATTATCGTAGTGAGTCCACTTCTGATCACAGGTCAAAATCTTGTGGAGGAAGACCTTCTTTCGGAATCTGCAGAGCAAGGACACAGCAACATCGTAGTGCCTAGACTTGTTCGCAGCTTTCAGTTGGTGGGGATCCCAGCGGCCATACTTGTGAATCCGTCCAAGCTTGTGCAGGCGCTTTGCAAATGGCTTGCCGTGTTACTCCGAGTTCCTGGGCAAGCTCTGACTGTGTGCGAGAGGGATCCACGTCTAACAGTTGTTCCAGTTCCTCATCGTCTACTTTTTGTGGTTGCCTCGGACGTTCTGCATAACGGATATCGAACGTTCTCGGCTTCAACAGCTGGAACCACTTCTTACACGTACTGTAGTACGCAGCGGCCTCACCCAAAGCAGCACAGATCATTTGCTGTGATTCCGTGGTACTTTTAATCAGCCGAAACGTGAACAGGAGGCAGTGCCTCAAATGTTGCTTCTCGATCGACATTGCTTTCACCCTAACCTTTGGTCCATTCTGTCACTACAGCTGTGAGAGGTTATGTTTGCCTGAAAAGCTGTATGATGGCGCTGCACTCAGCCATCATTGCACACAGCTATTTGCGTTTGCTGACATTCTATTATCGCTTGCGGTTCGGGGCCGAGAAATAAGTTTTTTTTGTTTTTTTTTTATTATAGGTTTAACGACCACCGTGAGCAACTCAATGGGCTATAAGCAGTCGCCCGTCCCTAATTTAGGGTCACTGGTTCCAGGGAAGGGAGAGAGCCAGCGCCGTAAGACAAACACAACATCCATGCCCGACCGGGATTCGAACCCGGACCCCTTTCCGGACGAATGATCAGAAGCCATCGCTTAGACCACTGCGCCACCGGGGCGGCAGAAATAAGTTGCACACCTAAAATATTTGTCAATAATATCTTATGCTAACAGGTTTTCTTTAGACTTTCGTTAATAAAATACGTTATTTCAGATATTTAGTGAAAGTAATAATACAAATTTATGCAATTTAGTAAGATGAAAATTACTGAAGCAAAATATTTCTTTTATTTTTCAAGTTTTATTAATTACTATATTTTCGTGAAACACAGCAGTAAAAATGTTCCACTTTTGTTGTTTACGGAAGTTTGTATTTCTTTCTAATTGTATTTCAGAAGGAATCATTTTTGCTTAATGAAAAGTATCGGCTGTTTCAAAGTGTTAGTGTGTTTTTATTTACAAAAGACGAAATCATTCCTGGAACTAGAATAACTTGATTAAAGATAACTGAACTTAACTTGGAGTTAAATACCTATACAATGATATATCTACGTACAGTACACCTACACCTGAAAAAATCACGAGGATTTAAAGTTCTATGGAGAAAACATCATGTTCGTCATAAAACAATTTGTGTAATAGTCATTCAATTGTCTTCCCAATTTGTGTACCAGCCATTCGAAATGTACACTATCTACCAATGTGTAATTGATCACCTGTGATAGCAAAGGAAAACGAAGTTTATTCACTTTCAATAGTTGGTGGAGCCTCCACGAGCGGCGATTACAGCTGTGACCCTGCGGGGAATACTCTCAACCTCGCATTGTACGATGGCTAGCGGTATTTTCTTCCACTCGGCTTGGAGAAGACAGGTGAGTTCCTTCACCGATTTCGGACGGTGGGGGCACACCTTGAGTCGACGCTCCATCTCGTCCCAGAGGTGCTCGATAGGGTTAAGGTCCGGGCTCTGCGCAGGCCAGTCCATTCGATTAACCCTATTGTCACCATACCAAGCCATGGTGGACTTCGCAACATGACAGGTGGCATTGACATCCTGAAAGTAGCATGGGTCAACCCCGTAAAACTGCCACAACGTAAGAAGTGCATGGTCACATAAAATGTTGCAGTAGGTCTCGGCATTGAGTCTACCAGGAATTGCGACCAAAGTTCCCTTGCCATACCAGGAGAAACACCCCCATAGCATAATTATACCACCGCCGAACTTCACAGTTGACACAATAGATTCCGGCAGGAGGCGTTTTCCAGGAAGACGCCAAACCCAGACCCTGCCATCCGAACAGCAGAGGATGAACCTTAATTCGTCACTCCAGAGAACCTGTTTCCACTGTTCAACGGTCCACTGTCGACGTTTTTTGCACCACGTTAGCTGAGCAGCGCTATTGGACTTGGTGATCAAAGGCTTCTGGGCGGCAGCACATCCATGATAACCGAGCAGATGGGCTTCTATACGGATGGTATTCATCAAAAGAACACTCCAGGATGCCTGTTGAAACTACTCGCAGATGTGGCCCATCGATTTGGAGCGGTTCTTCCGAATTTCTCTGGCCAACACCCGTCGGTCTCTAACTCCCAGGTTTGTGGGTCTGCCGGGTCGGGATACATTCCGACAGTCACCTCTCATCTTCCACTTGCCAATCACGTAGGCCACTGTCGATTTTGGGTACTTCAACTTGCTGGATATGTCACGTATGGATCAGTCATTTCTGTGATACCCATCGCTTACACCTTTCTCGAAATCAGAGATCTCTGAACTGCGTGGCATCTTGTATGCGACTGGTTGCGTTGTTGTTTCTCACCCGATATTTAACGGCGGCTGCTGGGATGTGTATCAGGACCGCAGATATCGTCGATTGTAGGGGTGTCCAATTACTTGTTGGTAGTTAGTGTACTAACGAATAATGGAGGTGTGTTCTTCTTTCATGGATTAATTCCAGGAAGTTCTTCAAAGTACTCAAAAGGTCTCCTTTTGGTATGAAGAGAAGAGCTGATGTTATATTTCTTTAAATGACGTCAATATCTTGAAAAAGTTTGCTTTTTGGGGCAGCTTTAATTTAAAGAATAGAAATTAGTCACACGATGAAAAATCTGAGAATCGGGGAGACGGTTGAACACACACACACTTTCTTTTGTGACAGAAAAATCTGTAAACTGAATGCCATGTGCGTGGATTCGTTTTCCTAAAGAAGGAACCATTGCTCGTTTTTGAACTCAGGTCTGACGAGAACGATCCACTTCCATAATAGTTCCAAAATGGATGTGTAAGTATTTTCAGTGACACTGAATTCCCTGTGTGCGGACCCGCTTTTCTAAAAAAACAATTTCCGTTTTTGTACTCAGGCCTGACGAGCACGATCCTCTTCCATAATAGTTCCAAAATGGATGTGTAAGCACTTTTAGTAAGAGTTGTACATTTACGAATAAACTGCAGATGCTGAATCCCATTGGTCTCATAAAAGCACACATACATTGTTTTGATTTTGGACTTTGTGACCCGATCTTCTTTCATTTGGGTAACACTAGCATTATTTAATGCGCCCTCTGACGCTTCGTTTAAAAATCATATTAAAAAAATTAATGTCTCATAAACAGCCGCATTCATTTGGCGAATATCTTGCATTGCTCCTAGAGTCTCGAGGACGTCTTTGGCTTACTTTACTCGCCTATATTTCTGGTCGTCTGACAAAACATGCGGAAAAACACGAGAACAAGCTTTTCCTTTCTCCTACATTTTGCACAAAAAATTGATGAATCCTCTCCGTTTTAACACCAAATACTCGGAACGATAAAATATTAATATTCCCCTGATTCCGCAACCTTTATTTTACGTTTTTACGCTTTCGATATTTACACACATTTAAACAACTGCTTGTTGCTCAAAATTAAGAATTTAGCCATCCGTCTTAGATTTGATATGTTTTCCACGTATTCTTAGAACTGGACGTGTTAATTCAAGTTTCATGACCTATTGCGAATGCATATTTGTTTTTAGCATTCCTATTATGCAAATGCAATGAGCAGTGGTCTAAACGATGGCTTTTGATCATTCGTCCGAAAAAGGTCCGGGTTTGAATTCCGGTGAGGCATGGATGTTGTGTTTGTCTTACGGCACTAACTCTCTCCCATCCCTGGAACCAGTGACCCTAAATTAGGGACGAACGACTGCTTGTAGCCCATTAAGTTGCTCACGGTGGTCATTAAACCTTCAATTAAAAATTTAAAGACACTAGTATTCTGTAAAATAGTTTTCGACTAGAAGAAGCCTACTTATTTGGGTAGAACAGAAATTTATGAGTGTCTGCAAAGAAAGAAACGTACGTAGAGGCGTACAGCCTTTCTATTTTTGAGTAGTAAAATTTTTCTTTGAATGGGATCTTTTTTGAAAAACGTTGTGTGTCTCCGTGCAGGGGTCTGTAAATTGAACTGTGTGTTGAAAGGATTTTGACAGTGTTTGTACCGGGTGAAATGTTTTTCTACAGTTGTTTCGTAATTGGCAAGATTGGAGTTTCGCTAGCCCTTTGCTGCAAGTAAATAGTTCTCCTTTGTTGCTGCTGCGAAGTAAGCCCTGCCTCATTCAGTGCTCCGATCCGATACAAAGTTCATCATTTAACTTAAAAGTGCTGAACTTTTTAGGCACATAATCCTTTTATTCTGACTATTTAGTGTTCCCTGTGACAAATAACCCATTTGAGCGAACATAATTCCAAAGATTACCCACAACACAAAACCCTTCTATCTAACAAAATGCAGATTTAAAGTAACAGTGTCTCGCTACGCAATCCTATAATAAAAGCATCAAATTAAAATACACTGACGGAAAAAAAATCCCAACACTACGAAAAAATGATTGTAGAGGAATGAAATGGCGGCAATACATTTGTATAGGTAACATATTTCATCGATTAAGTTTTCAAGATCACAGCTTATTGTAAGCGCGAGAAGAGCCATTTTAAATGTGAAATGCTGGTACATTAATAACCGGTGCAACCGCCAAAATGTTGAATGCAAGCACGCAAACGTTCATGCATTTTGTCGTACAGGTGCTGGATGTCAGTTTGTGGGATGGAGTTCCATGCCTGTTGCACTTGGTCGGTCAATAGAGGGACCGTTCATGCTAGTTGGGGGTGACGCTGGAGTTGTCATCCAATGATGTCATATACGTGCTCGATTGGAGAAAGATCTGGTGATCTAGCAGGCCACGGCAACATGTCGACACTCTGTACAGCATGTTGGGTTACAACAGCAGTATGCGGGCGAGCGTTATCCTGTTGAAAAACACCCCCTGGAATGCTGTTCATTAATGGCAGCACAACAGGTTGAATCACCAGACCGACGTACAACTGTGCCGTCAGGGTGCGTGGGATTACCACGAGAGTGCTCCTGCTGTCATAGGAAATTGCTCCCCAGACCATAACTCCAGGTGTAGGTCCAGGGTGTCTCGGCCGCAGACTTGTTGGTTGCAGGCGCTCACCTGGCTTCCAGCTAACCAACACATGGCCATCACTGACACCCAGGCAGAACCGGCTTTCATCAGAAAACACAACAGATCTTCACTCCGTCCTCCAATGAGCTCTAGCTTGACACCACTGACGTCGCAAACGGCAGTGGTTTGGAGTAAGTGGAACGCACGCTACAGAGCGTCAGGCTCGGAGCTGTCCTTCAAGTAACCGATTTGTAACAGTTTGTTGTGTCACTGTGGTGGCAACTACAGCTCGAATTGCTTCCGCAGACGCTGTACAATGCGCCACGGCCATACGCCGTACACGGCGGTTTTCCCTCTCAGTAGTGCCACATTGCCGGCCGGAACGCGGTCTTTTTGAGGCATTACCTTCCCTTAACCACCGCACCAACAATCATGCACAGTGGCTACATTCCTGCCAAGTCGTTCTGCAATATTGCGGAAAGAAAATTCACCTTCTCGTAGCCCTATTACACGACCTCGTTCAAACCCCGTGAGCTGTTGATAATGGCTTCTTCGTCTTCTTAAAGGCATTATTGACTAACGTCCACACCCTACGTCGAATCTCAACGATAACTAACGCTCACGAACGTTACAGCGCGTATTTACAACAAACCTCCTTTGCATGTTCTGAGGGGCGCTACTATCGCCACACGTATGCGCCGAGTGCGAAATTTGCATAGACGTAATCTTACAGATGTACTCTCACCACCTACCAACTGTCGTTTATCTAACACAACCCCTTTTTGGTGTTGGGATTTTTTTCCGTCAGTGTATAATAATAAAAGAAATATCAAAATATTTCTTAATTTATTACGAACTGTCACATAAAATACTTTCTACTGACATGGTTTTTCATTATGAATTTCCAGAACTAGGCTTGGAAAGATTTTATAAACATTGTTTCATTTCTAGCTGGGTCCACTCCAATAAATTTTGCGTTGGACAGTACGGGAGAGCGGGAATTTAGCGAGGCGCTTGGGGCCGACTGAAATTTTGGCTAACGTCCTTTTTGAGGTGAAAATCTTATTACGTAAAATTGCACAGTACAGGAAAAACACCTTGACCACCTGTCGTATGAGGTATGACCTGTTTGTGCAGCCAATACTGCAGATATACCGGATTGCATTACCTCAATGAGGCGTCAAACCTTTATGTAGGGATGGTTTTTAATGTAGCCACCATAGAAGATCATCAAGACTCAGCGGTGGTGGATCCGTACGTGAAACCATTTGGTCCAGACAGTCCTCACTGATATTCAATGGGATAGCTGTCCGCCGACTAGTGTGACCAGGAAGCTGAAGTTCCCGGGATGCACATCCAAAAGTTATCGCCCACGCAGAAATAAACATAGCATGCGATATTTTTCACTTCAGTGTATGGCTAGCGCACTCGCTCTCTGTGAGCATCATGTGATAAGAGTTGCAGAATGTTTAAATTTTAGTGGCTTCCATGAACGCGACTGCGTAAAACGGAAGATGTTTACAGTTCTTTTGATTTAGTTCTAGGCGGGATTCAAAATACTTTTAAGCTCTTTTTGTCTTGAAGCAATTCAGAAGAGGAATCAATTCGTTGAGCACTGTTCATGTGAGATTCCAGAGAAGTTCAATTTGCTCAGGCGGAGGCTGCTTAATACGAAGCGTGTGATTAGTCCTAGGTAGATCCAAACTGAAATGTCGGGAGTGGCATGGAGAGTGGGTTTGTCTTACGTCACGAGCTGTCTCCCTTCCAGGGATCCAGTGTCCCTCTTTTATGCACACCAATTCCACACCGAGTTTATCACCGCTGGTTATAAACCTCCAAACAAACCAACAAAATTATAATTTAGAAAATTAACAAATATGAGTTTCCTTTCCTTTCCTCATAATTTTGGTAAGAATTCAGTAAAAAAAATATTATTTTCCGCACGTAACGCGTGTTTAAATCTGATATTGTGAAATTGTATGACGAACTTTCGGACATACAAGACAGATATTTTATAAAACGTTGCAATAAGCCTATTTTTAAATATGAAAGCAGTCAAGCTGCTTTTCATTACTGAGACTACGGTATGCAAGCCCGAGTGGAACAAAAATCAATAGTGTATTTAAATATTTTTGTTTTCTCAATTATAACTGAACGTAATATCTAGAAAATTTTCAGAAAAAAAAATAAGGAATATATTCTAATTTAATTTATATCCATGTCACAAATTTCTGTAGTTTCTGCAAACTATTACGTCTAAAAGTTCTTTGGCAGTCATGGTGTCACTCTTGCCATGCATTTAGATTTCTAATATAAATACAACACGCAACTTTATTGCAAATTCTAAAATTCTTCTCTTGTTAAATTTATACCATACCTGCGCGTTAAGCGTTCAACAAAGTTTTTATTTTCGATTTAAGGTTTAACGACCACCGTGAGTAAATGGATCAGCTATAAGCAGTCGCCCGTCCGTAATTTAGGGCAACTGGTTCCAGGGAAGGGAGAGTGCCAGTGCAGTCATACAAACACGACATCCATGTCTCACCTGTATTTGAACCAGGACCCTTCTCGAAAGAATTTTTATATGCCAGCGTTTAAACCACAGCACTACGGGGCCGGCGTTCTAAGTCCAGGATCCATCAATAGAAAAGACTAAACCGCAGTAAATCGTTTTAGATGAAATTGTTTTGTACACTTAAAGTTTATTTGAATGGTTAATATCTGATTTTTCCAATCCTAGGAGCTTGAAAATACATTTTAACAATTCCATGCGAATATCAGAAACATACAATAACTATATGTGTATGCTACACCATCATTGGGTAGCACACTCTAAACATGTTTTGATTTCCTTCACACATCTCATTACACATGGAGGACTTACTCGCTCTGAATTCGCAAGTATTTACAGCCAACGAGATAGAAATAGAGTGCTCAAGATGACGCCATGTTGGCCCGATATTGAAAGAACAGCAGCCTTCGCTATGACGGGCGTTATCCGAGAACCAGAAGTCTGAGTAAGATCTGTGCCAGTGTGAAAACTAATGTAAACATCAAACATTTGCAACAGTTTTACCTAAAAATAAATGCCTGAACACATGTGCCTAAAATAACAGTAACAAATGCGCTTAAAATTAAATATAAAATATTTTCTTGAGGAAAATTTGTAAGATAACCATCAGTGTTTTACGTTTGAATACTGTGATGATTTTTAGAACGTCTTTAAAAAGAAACAAAAACACACCTGTCTATAATATCACTATTTGCGTTCGTCTGTGGAGACCATATTTCTACAGCTATTTATCCGATTGGGAAAAATATATTTGCACTGGGAAGCTAAAAACCTTTTAGCCTATTTTCGATGCATAATTTCCATTCTGTGGGAGTAAATGCCGATGTAACCTAATTCGAGATATATTTTATTCCCCATCATTTCTTCTAACAAGAAAATGGTCACCACGCATCAGAGCGGTCTAAAGCGTTACCATCGGATCATTCGTAGAAGTAGAGAACAAGAAAATTGTCACCAGGCAGCAGAGCGGTCTGAAGCGTTACCATCGGATCATTCGTAGAAGTAGAGAACAAGAAAATTGTCACCAGGCAGCAGAGCGGTCTGAAATGTTACCATCGGATCATTCGTAGAAGTAGAGAACAAGAAAATTGTCACCAGGCATCAGAGCGGTCTGAAGCGTTACCATCGGATCATTCGTAGAAGTAGAGAACAAGAAAATTGTCACCAGGCAGCAGAGCGGTCCGAAGCGTTACCATCGGATCATTCGTAGAAGTAGAGAACAAGAAAATTGTCACCAGGCAGCAGAGCGGTCTGAAGCGTTACCATCGGATCATTCGTAGAAGTAGAGAACAAGAAAATTGTCACCAGGCAGCAGAGCGGTCTGAAGCGTTACCATCGGATCATTCAAAGAAGTAGAGAACAAGAAAATTGTCACCAGGCAGCAGAGCGGTCTGAAGCATTACCATCGGATCAATCGTAGAAGCATAGAACGTATTCGAAACACGGAGTAGAAGTATTTAACAGTAAAATAATATTTTTCATCCGATTTCGGAACGCGCAGATGTTACTGCAAATAAGATTCAAATAGAAATATGAACTTACTATATCTAGTTGCAAATTGTAAGTTATGAAAAAATAAAAAATATATAATTGAAGATTTCTTCATCAGAAACGTTGTCCGACAAAGCAAGAATTCTGGAAATTGGACTGTTCGAATCAGAGATATCAAAGAAAATATGACTTACACCTATGCCTCTTGGCGGAAACCTGTGCACTGTTTTGCGCATTTAATATGCGGAAATTGTTCCTACAGAGTGGTATCTGACAAAAAAAAAACTTATTTCAATGAAGCTTTAAAAAACACAGATGCTGCAGTAAATACATAGAAAAGAAAAGATATACACTTACGTTGCCTAAGTGGAAACATTGATCATCACAAAAAGTTAGGAATTATATGCAAAGTATTCCTCATCACAAATGTTATGCGACCTAAAAGAGATTCTTAAAATCGGACTTTCAGGGGCAGAGATATCGGAGAAAAAACAATTTAATTTTACACCATCTAGATGGAAAACTGGGAATTTAAAAAAGAAAAAAATATTCAAAAATGTGTTTTTTTGTAAATTATATTGAAGGATTTTTTTTTTCAACCAGTAAGTTGGAAGCAATGATATTGTTGTAAAACATCCGTATTTATGCTCTATAGCGGCAGCATTATGCATCAGTTGAAAAGCAAGTATCATCGTTAACACATGTCATGCTTCTCACTGGTAAAAGATGTTTCCAAATCCGGGTGACAGGTGCCGAAATATTTCGGCCAAGGGTCCGTCGACTGATGTTTCGACGTATTGATAACATAAACATATCCAATTTTTCAAAAGACATTTTAAAAATATTTCAATGAAATATTTTCGAATATTTCCCCTCGGTTGCATTATGTTTTTTTCACTTTTCCCCTATTAATGCCACATACATGGTAATTACAAACAACCGTGTTGAAACGTAGCTTGTATGCTGCTTACTGCATCAAGAAGGTTAAAACAAAGAAATATTAATAGTAATTTTATTTCAATAATTTCAGCCCATAAACTTGTGCAAGGTTGTGCCAGACCTTTTTTCCTCGATTCATACAGTCATATACTGTGCACGAAGTTGACATGTAGTACTTTTTTTAAGAAACTACGGCACTCCCATTGAAATGAATGGTGAAAATCCACAAGGATTCCCGTCATAGCGAAGGCGCCAGGATGTACAAAATCCTTCACGTCAAGTGGACCTCAGCACATATGGTCAGCACCCTATTACTCTCTATCTCGTTGCAATAATTTTAGCATATACAGTCCTTAGTACTTGGGCACATTTGCACAACTGGGCAATAATTCCGGAAGTCCCTCTCGTATACAATTTGTCGCTGCTAAAAACAGTCATATTCCTCTGAAGTGGACAAACAGTTGCTACAGCTCGACCTTAAGGATGGGGAAAATGTTGCCCTTTCGGAGGAATCAGATTTTTGTTTAAAACGAGCTAATCGACGGGTCAGGATGTGTGGTTACTCAGCTGGGGTAAGCAGTGTAACAGCAGGAGGTCTGTTTTTAACACAGTTATGGGATTCGGGAATTCTTCTGGAACGACATTTGTATGCGACGACGTATTTTAACTTCATAGGAACACCGTAAAATGCCCGTGATAATTCTTGATAGGGTGGGCTACTTCAGCAAGATAATGAACCATGCCAGAAGTCTCGGACCGTCACATAGGTGTTTCATTAGAACTACGGTGAATTCAAAGTGGTAAAATGTACTATATGAACTCCAGGCCTTATTGTCATTTCCCACATATCACCCCATTGAGAGCCAGTCGAATGATTGGCTGATTCCTAATCAAGGCACTGTCCCAGCAAAATTTATGCTATTTAGATTTCATCACATCCGCTTGCCTGAACATATTTGAAGGACGTTATCAGCATTTTACTGAATTGATGAGACATCGAAATGTGATGCTTTGAACGCAAATTTATTTTCAACATGTTATTCGAAAAGTGTTCCTAAACATTTTCTAAGTAACTCATGCAAGATGATACAGAGGGTGAGTTGAAAATTTTGCAATATTTACATAAACGAATGTGCTGCGGAGAGCATGTAACGTGTTTAAACTTATTCAAGTCGCGCACAACAGTCAGTAGAAAGGGATATTAAGTGGTAGTCGTTGCTGTGACAAGCATTGCATATCGTCGATCTGTCTAAGGTTGGGACTCCAAAACGATGAACAGTCACAACCGGCTAATTAGGGAAATTTCGATTTACGAGTTTGAACTTGGGCATAACGCTGCTCAAGCAACATGCAACATTTGTCATGCGAAAAGGGTCAGTTCTGTGGACCACAACACCGCAAATAGATGGTTCAAGAATTTTTGCTTAGGTGACAGAAACCTCGACGTTCAGCCAAGGTCAGGTAAGATTCGAACCTTGCATTTGGAAGCCGCGCTCCAGGGAGTAGAGGCAAATCCGACAACCAGCATTCGGAGATTATCAGGTGAGCGGGGCATATCAAAAATTAACGTGTTTCGTCACCTTCAGGACTTCGGCAAGGTCTACAGGAGCTGAATAATTGTACCTCACAAACTGACGCCAGATGAAACAAACCACCGAGTGGAAGTCTGCATGAAACTTCTACAAAACTCACGCGATGTACGTTTCATAAAGATAATTGTTATGTGCGATAACACGTGGATCTATGTCCGCAATCCTAACACACAATGGCAGTTGTTGAGCCTGGGCCAGTTTTTTCCTGAACTTGTTGCCAAACGTGGACGCTTCCAGCACAAGATGATGCTCTGCGTCTGGTGGAATTTCGAGGTGATAGTCCATTACGAATTTGTTCTAGACGGTCAGAGTATCAACGCCAAACTCTACTTTGAACAGTTGGAGGGGATATATGCCGTTTTAGAGGAGACGTACTTGCAACTAGTGAACAGAAAGCAAACTCTCCTACAGCAAAACATCGCTCGGTATTATACCGCAAGAACAACCCAATGAAAATTCAGGGCATCGAACTGTTGCTACATCCAGCGTAAAATCCAGATCTTGCACCGTGGAATTATTGCTTGTTCCGGCCCATAATCCATTCCCTCGGCGGGCGGCATTTCTACAACCAGGAGGATCTGGCAACTGGGTGACAAGAACTGGTACTACCGCAGAATCGAGAAACTGTCAAACAAATGTCTAAAGACGTCCAGCACGATGTCCTATACTTTAGATGCTAGTCATCTTTCTTCGTAAAGGTACGTATGAAGTCATAAATGGATCCAAATATTGCAATGTATTTTGCTACGTAGCCCTCTAATCCGTAATTTAAACAATACACACAAACCTGAAGATGACAGTACATACAACTCAAAAAGAAATCGTGCTGTAGTTTTTATCAATGCAGAGATCAAACAGCAAGTCTCTATCTCAAGTGCACTTGATTACTAACTGGACGTTTAATTTACAAAACAGTCCTTATAAGGACTGGATGACACGCTGCTAGGTTGCATTATAGGTCTGCATTCTTTAATTTCATTGAATAGGAGAAGTCTAGTTCTAAACACTTTTTCCAAGATATACAAGTGTTGTGTGTAGTCAAAGTTTTAACTTTAAAAATCAATTTTACCAATATAATTTGTCTTAGGCTTAAATACTTGCAACAGCTGAAAATTTTGCCTTAATTTTGTAAGACTGATTCCAGTCTCTGATGCTTAAAAGGAGAAAAGGGAAATCAAAGTAAAATTATTCGAAAATAGAAGACGTTTGTGCCGTCTCCCTCGTCGAACATCATTTGTGACGCCGTCGCTGTCCGGTAGGTTGCAACTATTCTAAATAAACCTTGACCGGGATGTTCATCCACCACATACCGCCATTTTCAAATGTTTATGATGCATATATCGCAGCCTTCAACTGTTTATTATGCATATATTTCAGTCTTCAACTGTTTATGATGCATATATCGCAGCCTTCAACAGTTTATGATGCATATATCGTAGCTTTTAACTGATTATGATGCGACGTTATTTTAAAAAGCGCTGTCCATGACGCGAAGTCATTCAAAAAATGGCGTATTCTCGATACACTCCTAACGATGTTGAAAGATGTTAAATGTATTCTAGTAGCACCTCGGATTTACCGTGTCGGAAATCCAGTACCATGCTAAATCCTATCTAGTTTAACTCCTGACATATATTCGTGATGACATCGAATTACTGTATACGTGAATTCAGTGGTCTTTCCATTTCTATAGATTCCAACATTAGGTTCGTCCACTAGCGAGAAAGTGACAAACTCCAGTTTCCAGAAGCACGATATACCTTGACTTCTCTCTTTCCCTGTAGGCACATTCAGGTTTTCGTGGTAAGCAACAATCTTTCGTTTAAAAGAAGTTAAAACGCATACAAATATTTAAAAGTGCAGAATGCGTTCAAATCTATGAAAACGTTGCAATCGGATTTTCAAAGGCGGTGGGTTATTCTCTTTTTTGAATGTGCTCAATTTTAAGAGTACGGAACAACGCAAGTGTAATAGATTTTCGAATGTGGTATTTGCGAAACAATTTTCATTATATCTCAATAAACTTTTGTTATTATTCAATTCTTTTTTCTTTGAGAAATTATATTTAGATATCAGAGTTTGTTGAAATAAACATTCCTCACCCTTCTAGGTACGTGAGACCATGGTTTTCGATATGAACTAACACAGACAAATATTTGCGCGTTACTCATTATGTACCATTTTTTTTAAACTGGTGAATGAACCTAGGATAAAATACTTGACGTGCTCGCTTCCGCGCTTACGAAGCTACTGAAACAAAAATTGGGCCAATTCTTGTGAAATAGTTTGCATATTATAATCAATTCCCGTATGTATGAAAATAAAACACAAAAGAAATCAAAAGGATGTGACCAGTTTTACCTTTTTTTATAACCAGAATATATCATATTCCAAACAATGAACTGATTTTTGCAAAGTAATATATCAAAAACAATTGTTATATTAACAGCAAATTGGAAAAGTAAATTGTAGCTACCAGTAATATGTCGGAAAGAAAAAAATTAATAATACAAAGTACATGTTTTGGTTTTAAACTCGAGTTGTAGATTTCATTTCTAACAGGGGGAAAATATCTCGCCAAAAATGTTAACCGAAATAAAATGATCTCATGTACATAGAAAGCCACTATCTTACACTTTCTCAATGGTTTTAATATAAATCATACATATTCATAATTAATATATATATGATATGAAATTTATCATAGCATTCACGAATGACGTAGGGTCCATCTTCTGAAATTCCAGGATTTTAGGTTACTTTACTGAAAATCTAACACTGATACTCAGTTAAAATTTTATTTTTGTTAAACTAAATTTGACATTATTGTACAAAGAACAGAAGTCGAAGCAAAAACTGACATATTACTGGAGTCCGCGTAATTCAAAATTCTCACTAAAAAAATATTTGTACTCAACTTCGCGTTTCATTTTACAACATTATACATGGCAAACGAAATGAGTACCTTGATATACGAAGAACAGTAAACGAAGGAACTACGCGACATAGTTACAGATCTATTGTTACTGTAAAGCAGACACTGATGAGAAACCGAATGATCAGTTGTTGTTCAATAGGTTTCTTGATAATTTCAAATAATTTCATCTCATAGAAATCAACTCATGAAGTGAACTACATCTCGGGATTGCAACTGTTTCAGTTTTTTTTTCTGAAAGTTGACTCACATTTCTGTCAGCAGTTGAATAGATTTTTTTGGAAAATGTTTTCAAGGTAAAATTTTTTTCCTTAATAACACCAAACGAATATCGGAAAAGAAAAAAAAAATAAGGAATACATATTTTGGGTACCACTTTGGGTGTCTTGGCAGTGAAATAGCTTGAATTCTAAATTATAAAATAAACAAAAAGTTCAGTTAAAAGTCAAATTTATTGAGATGGAAAAATGTTTTAACGTGATATGTTCAAGAAATCGAATTCTAAGATTCTTTCCTAATATGGTTAAGATATAAGAATTACTTAATATTTAAACCAAGTTTTCCGGAAATATTAGTGAAAGTAAACATTTTCAAATATCGCATGAACTTTTCTATTAACTGTTTGTGCAAGAGTGCGAACATTCCCTTTTTCACATCGCCCATATCATAAAAAAATATCCCCAGAAAACCAATTTATCAAAAAGCAATTTGAAAAATTTAAATCCTATGGAATTTGTAACCTTTAATTTTTAACACGCACGCACATAAGTATATATATACATAATTCTTGCAGCGTAGTGTTCCAGTTTATTTTCTACAGGAATGACAGTCATCCTTACCTCTTTAGATCCTTTCCGTGCTATCTGTATATTTCCAAATGGTGTTGTGTTTTTACCATTTCCCAAATTATAAACACTTTAACTCTAGTTCACCATGCTGGATATAACTAGGCCATATCCGTTTTTGTTTAACTAAAACTTAGTTTACATATCTGTAATGAAATATATCAAACACCCGCGGGAAGACATTTCTGCAGAAATTCAGGAACTGAATGCCCAGTATTTTTACTTTTTAATACTATGTCTTTAACAATGAAAGTGAGATTTATAGACTTAAAGGGATAATAAAAGGTGAATTGAACATCGAACTGAACAGGAGACGGAGCTTATGCAGAGTTTATTAAAATGTCAGATTATGTGTTTCAGCTTCATATGTGTACAGACTATTGTTTTTTTTTTTTAATTTGATCTTCTTTGTTTTGCCGTGAATATGTCGCATTCCATTCCCTGAACCTTACACTAGATACGCCTGCAGGAAATGTACCAATAAACGTCTGCATATAAGAGAAGGTAATATTCTTTCGAGATATTGAATAAAATTTGGAAACTACTTATTATACGTATATTTTGTGTCTGCCAGATGATTGTTAACGCAACATGATAGTAAGAATAGCTAATAAACATTTAGCGGTATTTCTGAATAGTTGATTTGGATATCACACTAATATACATTCAGCAGAAAAACCATTAGAGATAGGGCTTAACGGTAGTTAACAGAGACTTGAACAGAACCAAACCGAACGCAGGCGTTAAATAAGTGGAGATCAGGGCTTCAAAGCAGTGCATCGTCGTCAATGAACAGGAGTTGGCGTATTGATCTGAGCGGGTTTGACCTTTAACACCCTGTCGGTGCTTGGCACAATGGTCATTCTATCGTGCAAGTGTTCAGAACGCTAGGGTTCTGAGCGTAACCGTATCAAGGGCGTCACTCGGGTATAGCATCAACAAGAGTAATAGAATCCAGAGAGTAAGTAGTAACTAACTGGGCACCATTAATGTCCGGGGTCGAAGTTGAAAATCCAGGCTCTTACGGTAGCTTCGAAACGGCGGCTCAAATCACATCCAGATTACATGTTGGAGGCGCAAGCTGCGTCACCCACCGAACGATACGATGCAAAGTACATACCTTGGGGAAATGAAGCGACACCTTGAAGCTGTGAAATTATTCATTGCGTGTTATGACCTTCAAAATAAATGGTAATTTTTGGGGTTTTTTTTACTGAAAGACATAAAATTACAATAATATAGCGAATCCTACTATGAGTTTTAAAATAAATAACTGAAATTGTTTGTTACAGTTGCGTGAACTGCTTTTAGCCTATCAGAAATAATTTCCAGCGCCACGAATTCTTTTCCTGAAAGTAGCTTTTCACACGCAACGGATGAACAAATAATTCCAAACCACGTTACACAGGGATTGCAAGAACGGTGCTCAATAGAAAGAAAGTCCGAAGAGCTTTTCCATCAATTGTTAAATTGGTATTCATTAGATGCGGTTTTTTCAACAACCATTATATAAAAATTATTTTCCAAACAGATTACTGTAAAAGAAATTCTGATTTTATTCAAATTAGGCCCTTATCATGTTACGTTTTGGTATGCTATTAAAATTGTAATACACATAATGTTAACTGTGTCAAGAGCAACAATGATCCTTCAGGATAGATTTCAACACTTAGAAACAAGGTTTCACTGAAGAGCATCAAATAAAAATGTAAATTCTTTCAGAAAACAGCATAACCGTAGACGGCATTTCGAGGAAATCTCAATTGTAAACATTTCGAAAACCTTAATATGGTAACGCATGAATTTTCAAAGTAAATTATTTTGTTCAGTTCCGAAAATTATTTTTTCCAAACTTAACGAAACGAAAATCATTTTATATATCATGTAAATCATAATATGTTGTGAAGAATTGCCTGTTAATTATTTGCTAAACGATGCAGGTATCATTTAAACATATTTAAAGTTGATAGTAGAAAGTTGTGAATTATTTAGAACTGGAAACGTAGCAGAATAATCGGACGAAAATTTTCTCCAGGGAATTACGATATCAATTTTACAATCTTGCAGAACGTATATATTAATTTACCTGTTCAGGATCATTCTGTATGTGTTATTCGTTTTCAAGGAAAATTCTGTAGTGTATAGCAAGCTTTAGCAGTTAATCATAAAACGTCCTTCCAAACACGTAAGTCAAGAAGAAATTTAATATCGTGAATGTGCTTTGTTTTTTCTCGCAGATGTGGCTTTTCTCACTAGCGATTTTTTCCCTAAGAGGTGGAACTTGAAAACGTTTACAAAAATTTCAAAGAAATGTTCGCTTTTTCAAAAGTAAAATTTCGCCGCAGTATAGCGCTGTTTGATGCCTTTCGATCATTTCCCTCTTATTCTATGGAAATGTTTCTAGGTGGAGTGGTATACTTTGAAGCCGTACAACGAGAAATATTTCGCATCGCGTAGCTCAGGTCAAGAGAACATCATCTGCGTAACTCTACGTTTAACAGTTATTAATCCACAGCGTTTCTTCATTGATAGAAATCACCATTTGCTTACCATAAAAAAACACAAACGGAAATTGATAAGGGCTCTCAATTGTTCAGGGCTGAAGTTTGAGGACCTTTTAAATTTTAAAAGAAACTACATACTAAAAGAACATCGAGATTTTGAGCTCTACAACTATTTATTCTTACTCTGGATTACTTCTTGGTGCATTTCTTTGAATGTCTTTTTTTTTCAAATGTCTTTTTGTAATGCCCACAATGTCACTGGGAATGTGCAAATGATGCCGCGTCTGCAAACACTGCCTGCCTCGCAGCAATTTTTTCGTAATAGTTTTCTCCAATTTCGCCTCGTTTTCCCCCTTTTGTCACTTTTTCTTTTAATAGCAATCTTCTCCTCTAAGTGGCACTGCTAGTGTGCTGGGGAATTGTAAGATTGTGTACATACCTCAACAGAAAGCCATGCATACACATACATATGCAACGAATTATTACGCATACCCCACAGCAATCAGACATGTGCCATCTTTATTTACGTACACAACTATGAAGTTTATATTGGCGAAGCAACAACTCAGTGCCAATAATTTAGATATTTACCAAGTGTTGAAGCAAAAAACATGAGACTCGTGATTTATGCAGTATTGAAAGAAGCATGCTAGCATGTTGGCAGAGAAGAAGTATCATTCATATGAAAAAGTGCCTTGGCTATTCAAGAACAACTGTTTCAAGACCCAGCAATGAGTTTTATTCAACGAACCAAGTAGATAGCGGTGTTCTTCTGACAGGAAATAGCCGATTAGTTCTTGAGAGAAAAAGGTAGCTGAGGAGGATTCTAAAAAAAACAGATGAGCTGTATTGGGTCAAGTAAATGCGCAGTACAGCTGTGAAATCGAGAACAGAATTTGATCATACACAGAATGCAGTACAACGAGACGAACTGGATACAACAGTGGACGTTCTGTTGATGTACTCTCGTCTCAGCTAAATACCGAAAAATTTGCCTTCAGTGAGCGCTAGGGCAGCAAACCTAGATCCTTGTGGACTGAAAAAAGTACAGCTATTTCAAGGAATCTTATTTTCAGTTAATGCACGCCGTAGAACTCCCATAGTATAGGCTTAAACATGCAAATCTATAGACCCCAGCAGCCTAGAGTTAATAGGTACAACAAGCAGATTTTTTTTCACCCCGAACATTAAGTTCCATTCCACATCTGTAGCAATATTTCAGTGTCACACGTTATAATAACAATATTGCGAACCAGGTCCACGTGTACATGTGCGTCGCGTTTCCTTATAAACAGCTGAAGATGAGCAGGTCCGTATGGCTCGAAGCAGCAGAAAATATTAGGAGAGTTGCAGAAATATTTCTCAGGTCCACAAAGCTATAAACAGCAGAAAATTCGTAGGTCCACAAGGCTATTAGCAGAAGAAAATGCGTAGGTCCACAAGGCTCGAATTGCCACAAGCCGTTCCAGGTGTATCAGAGTGACATAAGGAATATAACAAGCCTCACACCCCTCCTAAATCTTAAGCTAATTTAAAGACTCAGGAAAATTACTGATAATGCCATTCGTATCTCATAGGTTCACCTCCGGCTACCATTTGGTGACTGACAGTCATCCCCACATCCTCTTGGCTACCGTGACTGCAGATTTATGTCAGCATCTAGTTCAGTAAATGCTGTATTTGAACGAAGTTGTTTTGAAGGCTAAGGACGTCCAAACAAGTCATTAGTAGGTGCTGCTTATAATTTGTAACTTTAGTCTATGTACGCAAATATGTTGCTCAAATTTCCTTTCTTAACAGCTGTTTCAATTCCTAGTTCAATATCCTATGTCTTTTACCTAAAAATTGCAAATATTATAGAAATGTACCCTGTGTTTCTCCTAAAATAAATGTCGACTTACTAAACAATAATTTCCTGTCAATGTTCCGTATGATAATTTTATGTTTACGAGAAATGAGGCCAATTTTCTGGCATGCAGCTCCCAGAATGTCTCAAAATTACATTTAAAGCGAAATTTCGATTTAATTGATAGTAGTTTTAAAATCGTTCGAGAAACAATAAATTGGTTCAAAAAACGGATTTAAATAGTGTACAGTATTTCAAATTAAAAATAATTTATTTAAAATTTTTAAAAGTATTTTTTCGAAAATCATAAAATATTTGAACAGGTAGGTGGAAATGCTCGTATTAGTATTTATGGTGAGATGCAGGGCTGGCGAGTGGTAAAAATCACACTGAGTTTGTGTAACTGCTTGAAAACCCAGGTATTCTGTCTAATTTCAAATGGCAGGCGTCTGATATTCAAGTTTTTACTTTGGTTCTGTTGGTTTGTGTAAGTACGTCATATATGTATCTCCCTGAAACTATTGATTCTGCAGTTCATATGCCTGCGTTTCAAGTAAATGCAAGAGAGTAACTGCTCGAATATGCTGATCAGGAAACACATGTAGATGCATGAATATATAACATTTAAGAAAATTATTGTCACGTGCGTGCATTGTTTTATTCCGCGCGTTAATAATTAAATACCTCAGGGAAGAAGACACGTCCATGAACATGCTATTCCAAATATCTCTTGTGATAGTACGAAGCGTGTTCAATACGTAATGCATCCGCGCAAGTGTTTCGCGCATGACCCTCTTACTTAGCAACCATTCAGACAGTAAACGATTCTTTGTGCCATTGGCTTTATTTTACTGCGTAATGAAACTCGGTACCACTATTTGTTCCTATTTAATTGTGCTTGAAATGGATAATTCTTTTCTTTTTCAGCTGTGTCGACGGATGTCAAAGAACAATCAGTAATAACATTTTCAGGTCGTGAAAATTTACATCCCGAAAAAATTCCAGCTAGGTTAGTGGCAGTTTATGGTCCCGGAACTTTGTACATATGTAAGTACTGTTTCGTCGTTGTATAGAAAATCAGTTGAGGAATAAAGGGCTAAATCAGCCGCTGAGTTGGAGGGACGTGATACTAACTTGCGGTTTGAACACGCCAAAAGTCGAACAGCTGATCAGGGAAAATCGAAGAATAATTCAGAGATCCATAGCAGCTGTTCACGTGGCGTTAGTGACATTGTTAACATTTTGGGATACAACAAAGTGCATGCCCTTTGGGTACCGCGTCACCTAACGACTGAAATAAAAAATCAAGATTTGAAACATGTCAAAAGTCGCTTGATCGCTATGAGGAATACGGTTCGAAGTGATTAACTCCGAAGAACTGCAACTTGTGATTAGATTTGGGTTTAACGTTATGTAACAGAAATTTAAAACCAATCCCTGGAATACCGACACCTATCTTCTTCTTGAGCGGAAAGATTCAAAACCAAAATTTTGTCGGTAAATGCATTCTCACCGTGCTCAGCTTCTTACGCGGAATTATTCATCAGGAGTACATGTTCAAAGGTACGATTATGAACATTGGCAGCTACGTTCCCACCTTAAGGAAGGTAAAGTTAACAACAATCTGCGTGCGTGGGGACCGGAGAGAAATGCAGATGATTTTGCAAAACGAGAGCGCTAAACTCCACGCCAGTGCTTTGACTTCACTAGCAATACGGAAATTCGGGTTTGAAGTTCATGAACACCGTATCTATAGGCCAGATTTGGCGCCGTCTGACTTCTGGTTGTTTTCTGCTCTAAAGATACATTAGAAAGGACTTCAGTTGTTCACCTGTGACGAAGATGTTGAAGCTGCTTCTAGGAAATGGTTCAGAGAACAGCCTGAGGATTTTTACAGACACAGCTTTAAAAAACTTCTGAAAGGTTGGATACCTATATCAAGCGGGATGGGGATTTCTTAGAAAAATGAAATTTGTGTCTGTAATTCTGAACTTTATTCTAGTTCTGTTTCAGTTTGGTTTCTTACCAATGGGCGTGTATTTAAATATAGTGACATTATTCTCTGTACATCCTCTGTATAAGATAGGAAGAAATGAAATAATTTTATCGCTTGGTATGAAAACACGGTATCTAGGAAAGAAATATTCAAACTGTTAGCGCTATCCACCGACATGAAATACGTCGTTGTTTTTGGAAAGGTGAATGACCAATGGAGTGAGTTGGATTACGCTTCATCCACAGTAAAGTTCTTTACGGCTTCCTGCTTCCTCTGTAACGCTAACAACAATAGGAAACCCATCACCTAAAATTTGGATTTGCATTTTAAAGGCTTCAGAGGTAAAAAAGAACGCCTATTGTTGTCAATTCATGGATGATCATATATAGAGGATTTTAGGAAAGGAGTGTCTGACCCCAGGTCTTAAACAAACCTTAGAAATAGGAAGCTAGGAGATTTGGGCTAGAGTGCCCGATAGAGAAGTGACACGGAAGCAAAGTATAAAGGGGGAGGAATACGCCCTTATTTATCCCCGGGGGCCAGTACCCGGGGTCCGACGGCTTAACGTCCCCATCCGACGCACGGCGGATATTCAGTGGATCGAACCTAAGGTCCTCTCCGCAGCAGTCACGAACGTTGTCCACTAGGCCACCCGCGGCGTTGCCAATACAACAATTACTTTTAATCATTTAAAATAATATATTGTCATAAGATACTGCAAATAATCTTAGGAATCCTAGTTAAATTGTGCCACTTTGTTTTTTAAGAAAACTTTTTTCAAAAAATGTAGATTAATACTTTACTTGCCACGACTATAAGATTAATATCAATGTTTTCTATTAACTTTGGAAATATTATATTGTTGATTTGTAGAACATCATTCATATGATGTTCTACAAATCCGGTGTTTCCAAAATTTGGATTAGTCGCTGACTGGCAAGAAACTCATTCCCTCAAACTTTAAAGTGCCATAGCATTTCGAAAAGCCTGGTGATTGTGTTTATTTTCATAGGAATAATTTATTGATATTTATTTTTCTATTGACAAATAGTTTTTCTCCATGAAGGGCTTCTTGAGTAAAAATTCCTAGCTGAATCCTCAGCTTCAGATCATGAATTTATCATTTCAATGGCTTCGATTTTCCCAATCCATAAAAGAACGATGTCGTGTCACAACCAGTTATTGCGTGAACGAACAGGAAAAATTTCCTGACTTCGCTCTTCTGCTCCATCGAACTCTCTACTCCGTAAAAGACTTATGAAATGCTTTCACCACCTTTCTGTTTCGAGAAAGAAATAGGTTTATTTTCAGCGGCAAGAACAATTAATAGCACTAGTCGATCTGTGTCTGAATCCATGACAACAACTTTAGGTTGACTGTTCGCTCTTTCGATAGCTATCCTTATTATGTGCCAGTCGGCATCACGTCAGTAAATCATTTTTTCTGATTCCGCTGTTACTGAAACTACTAATCGCTTCTTATTTCTCTTATTAGCTAAAATATCTTATTTTGCTCCAATACATTTTATGTTTTCTTCAAAAAATTATGTCACATGAGGTTGTTTTTGCCGATCTTCTGCTTTGTTCTGCTTGTTTTGTCGTAGAATGCTCGGTGTGTCCATCAAAAAGGAAGGTTGTATTTTTTCCATACCTTGTGAGAACAAATGAACTGTAATTCTGAACAATTTCTCCATATGAGCTACCCGTTTTTCCGGAGAGGTGATGAACCGGATACCCTCTATCTATCACTATTGCTACGTCGCTTAGTTAAAATGTTTCCACAATACTCTCTTCAAAAGCTTTCATGAGACGATTTTTTACCGTTGTGAAGAGAAACTTCATTGAAAACGGATGGTGGACGAGAGGCAACCTCATACTCAAGGTGTGGTACACTTGGACTATCTCACACACACATAATGCAAATTTGGAAGATGTGAATCCGGTGATTGGTGTAAATATGACACGGATGTTAAGTCACGTAATGACTTAACATCCATAACATATTTACACCAATCAGCGGATTCACATCTTCCAAAAAAATTGGTCATAAGACGGTGTCTAGAATTCAGGATTTCCGGTAACTCTAAGTTCCGGATACAAAAATAAGACCTTGACTGGCATTTTACTTGCGTGTACTTCACGTCATTGTCAGTGTGACACGAAAATCATTGTTAAGTTCACGTCTATGCGACATCGTAGGCCGCTTCGGTGGCGCAGTGGTCTAAGCAATGGCTTCTGAACATTCGTCCGTAAGTGGTCCGGGTTTGAATCCCGGTGAGCCATCAATTTTGTCTTTGTTTTACGCACTGTCTCACTCCCTTCTCTTTAACCAATGGCCCTAAATTAGGGACGGGTGACTAATCATAGCCCATTGAGTTGCTCACAGGGGTCGTTTAAAATCCAGCCAAAAAAGAAAGACACAGTACAACGTACAGTAAAATTGTAAGTACTGACACAAAATTCTAATACGAAGGACTGCTAATCGAAATATAACAATGACAGCTCGCCACATTCACGTTAATATTCACTTCCATTATCAGCGCCTGCAACCGCAATCTAAGTTTACGTTGGGTCATGAAGACAATCAAAAACAAGCATTACATCACATTCAAAATGTTCTTCAAATAAAATACTGAAAGTTATATATATAACTCAAAATAATCTTTCACAAATAGCCAGAGAAGCATAGATGTCCTTTGGCTATGATGCTTTCCAAAGTGATGTTATAATCCAAAACAATAGTCATTGTATTCTTGTAGACTCTCTTCTTTTATTCATTATTGAAAATACTATAGATTCAAGTATTTCTCATACGATCAAATTCAGCAAAACTCCTTTCTTTGATTGAACAATCGAATCACAATTTCCAACTACGTATGTTTCTTTAATAAATGTGAGGAAAGCAACACTAAAAAAAAATTTACAATTTTTTCCGTTCCAAACGACCTTTCTCAAAAAGTCAAAAACGGTTCTGAGAAATTGAAAATGACCCTAAATTATGTTTGTTCCTTTTTTTGATTTTTATATCCTTGGGTGTCAGTGCGAACGTCAAGGAAGTCCTAATTAGTGACAGACGTTGTTCTACTTCAAGGGAGAAAATTTTGTATTAGGTGTTTGCTTGGTGCTATTTCTACACTTCATATCTTGAAGTTTCCGGAGCAACTGTCGGTTTGTTATTGTTTATAAAACGTTCTCCAGCTATTTCAATCATATGTCAAATGCTAATTAAAATTTGAATCTTGCATTAACAGTAAGTAAACATTTTCTATCAACTTTGTTTTATAAATTTCATTTTATTCTCACGTGTGAGACGTAACATCTACCACCTGAAAGGTTCGACTTTACAGAAAATGAGATCTGCGACAGAATTTTCTATGGAGTCGAACTTTTTATTGAATTTCAAACTTGACACTCAGTATTTACTTGTATAGAGCATAGATTGAGGTGATTATAGCTGCAATGTACAAAGTGATGTTATAACACATAACTTTATCGCGTCTTTGAAAAAAAACAACAACTTCTGAATATATTACAGTGTTCAATGTTATAAATAAATGGGTGCCAATATTTGTATTTCAATGTTTCATTCCATTGTAATCACTGCCTTTATATTTTGTTATTTATGAAATTTTTTCATCAAAACACCAAATGAACTAAATATTGTTGGAACCACATCAAGTCAAATCGAAGCAACCCAAGCAGTTTCTTGATTCAAAATAAACCGTGAGAGGTCAATCAAAATAATAGTGGTGTAAGCAACATGGGTGTGATATGTGCTGAAAATTTAATATTACCATTTTAAAGGGCAAGTGATGCTTTTATTTGTAAATGTTTTCTAGCCCCTGTAATTTTAAATTGTGAGCGAGGTGGTCCGATGTTTTTCTGAGATATGTTACTTGGCCGCTAAATTGGGTAAATACAGATAATATCTAAATCAAAATGTTGCGCTGTTGTAGCACAAGACCCTTAACTTTGCATAAAACGTAGGTAAACAACTGCGTTGCTGGTTGCGCAGAGTTATATAATATGGGAAAAACTTTACAAACTCTTTCATATTGACAGTTGTGATCAGCATACGCTTCATGTTACCTGAGCGAGTGTCACTCGTAAAGTTATTTTAACTGAACGAATTCAATGCAGAAGTTGAACTTCGAGAGTTTAAAATCTAGGAGTACTTCCATCAAGTCCCTTGAAAAATGCATTAGTTAGGTTGATGATTCGGAAGTTTGTAAGACTTGGATCATAAGACGTTACTCTTGAAAGAAGAGGAAAAGCAGTTTTGAACGGGCAAGTGGAAAAGTCCGAACGGCTGTTGCTCTTCGTCATCAAACTGGTGTTGAAAATTTTTTTTTGTTTAGAAGAATTGTCTTTCCATTCAAAGTGATCGTGTTGCTTATTAGGGCATTTCAGTCTACATGCATACATCTCACCTTGTTGATATTTAAGGGCGTGATCCTGTATACACAAAATGTGTATATATTGGTCTGTTATAAATTTTTTATCACCTTTATGAATATGTCTCTTTTCATGCCAAACGTCCCAACAGGCTGTTACGTGTTTGGATTTTCATGTCTGTGAATGATTTTTCAAACTTAATTTTGGACACTTGTGTACGCGTTAACAGATCTTTGAAAATGTTTAATTTAAAATGAAGTTACTGATGAAATGTGGAATTTCGATAAATGAGAATCTGCTATAATCTAGCTCACTACTTGTCTGTTAAAGGTATATAAATGATTGGTATTTGGCACTCAATTAATTGTTTCATAGTTATTAAAATTAATTTAGTATCGTCTCTGCATACATAACTTTTGGTACCATGGGTTATGTGTTTGTGTAGAAGGCAACAATATTTTATTTGAAATGAGCTGTTTTACTTATTTTTGTAAAAATGCCTCAAAAAAGCGAAACGCGTTACTCATCATGTCAAACCGGTTACACGTAGTGTAACCTCTTTTCAGTTAAAATGCTAATAATCATAACTCTCCTGTAAAATTTACAGTGCAGCATTTCTCAATTGAAAATGTTGACTTTTATGATTTTTATAGGAAATAAAGAGTTAAAACTTTTAATATTAAAGTTATGAAACTTATTAGTCCCTTGTACATTATACTACAAAATTAAAATTCTTTCACTAATCTATTTAAAAATTCTTATTTAAATATACATATCTTATTTGTGTTTGATTAAACAAATATTTATATCTCAAAAAATCAATGAAGCGGACTTTTGTTCGCTTCCTTAAGACTTCATTTCTTTTCAGTTTTCCTCGAACGTATGTACTTATATCTACATTAGGTGATACAGTTTTCCAAAAACGTTGTGGTGCAGCTATACACTACCATTTTCAATATCTTGTTTGTTGTGGCTTTCTATTTGTTGTTTGCTGACTACCTTCAGATGGGAATGAAAAGGGCCGGATGTACATTTGAGACGCACGAAGCAAATTTCATTGCGGGTCCTTCAGAATAGATCTCATATTTTAATAATGTCGTTACGTGGTAAAATCTTCCTAAAAGCACACGCACGGAAACATATGTGAAGGAAAAGCGGTGATCTCAAATTGCTCTTAGCTCTAGAAAAAGATCACGGCATTGACTAATAATTCAGACTGAGAGAGCGGGAAAGAGAAAAAAAAGTGCGAAAACCCAAGATTTTATTTCCGGTGAGGTGGTGTTGATGTTGTATTGTGATTCTTATAAAACCGTTCTCACAAAATGATAAAAAGATAAACTAATATGCGTTGTGAATATTTTTCCATAGTGAATATTTTTGTGTAGCGAATAATTAAGATCCCCCTAAAATAAATTATTTGTAACAGTTTTTCCCCTGACATATGCTTTAGTGACTGATTTTCATTACAAGGTAAGTACCTGATAAATTAATTCAATTTCCATTACTATTTTTAAAGTCACTATACATTTGTCTTCCTACATATAGTCCCAAAAGAACTTTGACAATGTTATTCCTTTTAATTTAAAATTTAAGTACCTGCTATATACATAAATTTTTAATATATAAAAGTAGGGACCCACGAAATGGAGAAATTTAATTTGCAATTGCATGAATGAGGACACATTTAAGGAAGATATGATAATCATATGATTTCTGTAAATTTCAATGTCTGTACGACGAAGGGAAGCAACCTATTAAAAAGTGGTTCGGTCATTGAAAACTAGAACAGAATTATAAAAAAACATATTTTTACGGTAATACAATGTAGTTTGTCACAGTTATTTATTTTTTCATGTGGACCATGATTTCCCTGAGTGTTAACCTAGGTTCATCAGAACGAATGGCACGTAAATATTCAAATAGTATATGACATCATAAATGGTGTTTACAGTCACGGGTTTTGGTTAGATGCTTCCACGCGGTTGATAGAAATGGCGTGGATGACATGTCATTTACAAGTTGCGAAGACTTCTGTTATATATGGAAAGTTTCCAGAACATCAAGTTTAGTCGTTGAATCTGGCTTGTTAATTAGTTTTGCTTCTTCAGAGAGAAATTTATGGTCCATTTCGAAAAAGTGTTTAGCCATCGATGACGTCTTTAGATCAGAGTTCCGAATATAAGTCTTGTGCTCCTTCAATCGAAAACGCAAGGCTCTACGGGTCTGTACATTTGCCTTCCATATACGAAACGCCAGATTCACATGGAATTTGATAAATTCCTTACGAGTTTTTATCTTCAACATAGTCCTTTGATCCTAAATATGACACACCCGTAGAGCCTTGCGTTTTCGATTGAAAGAGCACAAGACCTGCATTCGGAATTGTGACCTAAAGAAGTCATCGATGGCTAAACACTGCTACGAAAAGGACCACAAATTTATATTTGAAGAAGCAACACAAATTGACAAAGCAGATTCAACCACCAAACTTGATATTTTGGAAGCGCTTTCTATATATATCAGAAGTCTTTGCAACTTGTTAATGACATGGCATCCGCGCCATTTCTATCAAGCGGGTGGAAGCATCTAACCGAAACACGTGACTGTAAACACCATTTTATGATGTCATATACAATTTGAATATTTACGTGCCATTCGTCCTGATGAAGCTGGGTCAACACCCAGCTAAACCATGGTCGACTTGAAAAAATAAATAATAGTGACAAACTACGTTGTATTATCTTAACATATATATAATCGTCATAAGAATGTAGTCTTTGCGATCAAGAGTATTTCCTTTGTTTCTCAAAACCCGATTAAACATACTTTTACCAAACACATCACTTACAGAACACGAAGGTTTTCATTGACTTCCATACAAGACTTGCTTAATTATAATAGTTATGCATAAAGACAGTATTCCGAAGAAAAACCTATTCCGTATAAATTACGGAAATAAAAAATAAGATAGCCATTTTCAACATTTCACTTACCTAAGATACTTTCACGTCACCTAACATCTAATCATTGGCGACGTGAGAAACTTTCTGGAAGTCCCTGTCCCATTCAAAATAGTAACGCATTTGACAAAGGCAGGCTCAAGTATCATGATTTATTAAACCACAGTGGTAGTCATGTCCTATTAGGAAGTATAGATATAAACTCTAAAGGTGTTATCTGTAATACGTATGATGACCATGGTAAATTGATTGCCGACTCGATATTCACGTTAGAACGCATCGAAACCCGTGCTAATCTACAAATTAAACAACAATTGGATTTAGAATTTTGCAACATATTGTGCATAGCCAGATATCTATTTATGATGACAACTTCTAATTGTGGTGTCCGACAAATGATACCACACACAAAGGCACCTGGTGCTGAAGCATTGTGGCGATGTCCCACTTACTGGGTGACGATGTCCCACTCACTGGGTGGCGATACTGCTACTTGGATGACGGCGAACACTTGAAATATTTCCTATTTTTCTCATTTTCCCCCAGTGAGTTATTTATTTTATATTTTTACCTTACCTTCCATGATTCTTAAAATAAAAATACTTATATGAGTATCACAACGATATGTAACATACATTTACTAAATTAACTGTTCACACCCTCTGGCCATGTTCCATGAAATAAAAAAAGGGCCCCGGTCTACCAGGTTTGTTAAAAAGGGAGAAAAAGCTGCCTTTAATATTTATCCTAAGAACAAATTCAAATAAAAAAATTATATTTACCAAATAAATAATATTTTATTTCAATTTATTACTGCATGTAAAAGTGTTTTCAGGATTTAAATATTTTTTTGACTCCTAAGAGGGTTCCTACAAAACTAAGTGACAACAAAGAAGCATATGTAAGCTTCTTTTCAAAACTAAAGAAACGTTTTCAAAAATGTACACTGTAGGTAAAATAATTTAATAAAAATCTGTTTATGCAATTTGCGCTAAGGATTCCATTTGCCACTGCCATTTACACACGGATTAAATAGGATAACAGAATTCTCAAATGATTGGAGATATATGCTTCAATGCTTCGCAATGCAAAGTAAATGAGTGTACAAAACAATCTAACGCTCTTTGAGCGCAGTATTAAAATAAATAGAAGAAAATTTTTATAAAATTTCAACGAACCATTTTAGAAGTAATTTGGGTGTATTCATTGTTTCCAGAAATCGTTTAAACAGTTCAAGGGCGCTATGTTCTGCATGACAAGAAAAAAAGGTTTTTCTCTTTATCTGGAAACTAAACATTATTTAAAAGTTTACCGTATCGAGAAATCATTTTTGCAGTACGCTATGTGAATTTCTCAAGGATTTTCGCTTGGTAGTTATAAAATAAGTTTGTCTAAAGCTATAACGATGTCTTAATTTTCAGAACAAACTATATTATGTGTTTCAAATTACTTAAGGGAGCATTTTGACTGTGAGTATGAAAATTTACGTAGAAACTGATGCATAACGTTGTTAAATATCTGTAACGTCCACACATTATCCATGACTGAAAAGGGTATCCCCTTTAATAAACTCGAGCAGTATTCCTCAGCGCACACATTTTCTCTCCTTCTCCCCCCCCCTCCGTTTATCCAGACTTTAATATTGGTGACATTTAAAGCCATCGAACGGATTGGAAATTTGGATGGAATACTCTTTGGCAAATCGTTTATAAAATCTAGAGTAGGTTACACTTTATTAAAAATTCTTATTTCGAAGATTCCAGTATGACTGAAATAAAAGTAACTTAGTGCATTGAAACTGCTCCCAAAGATAAGCATATCTATATATACGCTCTATAACCGAAATTATCCGGACACATATTTTGAGCAGTGTGTATCCTTATGTGCAACGTAGTCATTGACAATGCAAAAATAAAAAGACGGTGTGGTCTGGTAATCAACATATTTCCCAGCTTTATCTGGAAACTTGTCGAGCTGAGAAGATGACTCCATTTCTGTGCCCGTACTTTTGGTAATTTTTATATTACATTAACCGCGCAACGTCTTTTCACATTGTAGATATCTGAAAGCAATGCTAGATGTGATCCTTCTGTAAATTATCCGTCCTGAATTATTTTTTGGAATGCCATCTCATTAAGAAGGAAGAAATTAAACTTTTCTAATTTCCTTACACAGTACCAATTTGACTATGACTTACTTCCTGAATTATGTTTTTCTGGGAGTAGTACTTTCTCTGTTCCGGATTACATTTGTTGTCGCAGCTACTCTATAAATCTTAGAAGTGTTGTCTCTGTTTTCATCAAAAGTCCCTATCAATGCGCTCAGCGTCTGATTGCGTAAAAACATCCGTTTACTCTCATGGAGATATCTTGCTAGCATTCAGAGGTTTCTTAATAAGAGCATGTGTTTATAAGAAGACGCAAAAATATACACAGTACTAATATCAGGATTATTTGCGCTGACAATTCCTAAAATATTGCTATGGGGATAAAAAACTGTAAAATCAAATTTTAGAATTTTTCTGTCAATGACAAATATGGGCATGCGTTTGCCAAAACAATTTTTAGCGATAACTATATGCAGGAGTTTTTCACATTCGAACATTTTTTCTAAGTCATGTATATATTCAACCGGGTACAATGAAATTTGTGGTTTTGAGAAACAAATAATATTTAGTCACTTTGAAAGCTTTCTACTCTCAGCTCGGATCGCAGTCCAGCTCTTATGGAATTATTACATGTTTCGAACTCCCTTCATCCTACACAATATGTGGTGGACTGGAAGAATTTTCAAGAATGTACGGGGGAAGTTGACATTAGGTGTTTTTCCAATTTATCAAGTACAGAAAATATTAATTATCCGAGTGCCGATTTTAAGTGTTAAATACAGAATGTCATGTAGTAGGAAAGTACGGTTCCGTTTTAACTAATCAGGATCTTCTCCTGGTTTCAGGGAATTTGTAAGAAAACTAAAATGTGCATATAAAAGTTTAAAAAAATAGGGATATTAAAAATTGAACGAAAATAAAGCTTTTCCAGGTATTCTTACTATCTTCTGTAATTCTCCAACATATGGTCAGGGGTAGTTTCGTCCGGATATTATATGTTCAACACAGATTGTGAAGGGTACTGATTTTATTCCAATTTGAAAAATAATCGTAATCTAACTACCCTAAAATTAAAAATAAACTTTCCGTGTATTCAAATTTCAAATTGAAATGCATGACATTTAGATTATTTTTGGATGAATGCCGGTTTAACACAATATGCCAGAACTCCGAGCAATGCAGGAACGTGTGCTGACGTGCTGTAATCTTACGGGCGAGTAGTGATATGACAACACATGATCTCTATGTGGATCTCAAAGACTTTACTAATTCTGCTAAACTTTGGATTATCATCAATGATGTTAACTGAGTACGTTCTCCACGATATGTATTCCGAAGAAAACGTTTTGAGTCCTCATAAATCAGGACGTGTCTATCTGTCTTAATAAATGCTATCAAGTACATTCATTTCTTTCCAGCTCAGGCCAATTATTTATCTGACTCGCTACGCGCCACTAGTACGTGTGAACTCGGTTCTGGGAGATCCATAAAATGCTCACCGCAGCATTACCCGAAGGTGATATTTCAGCGGAGCCACAGCTGACGTAGCGGCAGTGCTGGTGATGAGCTGTTCGCAGAGTTCCTTAGCAACCCCGTACTTGCAGGTGAAGTTTACGGTAAAAAATTTTCAAATGCCTTGCAAAGCTGATAATTTGCTCTCTTGTTTTTTCAAATTACATACTTTAATATATGTATGTAACATTTTCTCGAAATTTTTGGCCAAACAATTTTCAAGCTTATTCCAGGGCTTGCAGAGAAAGTGTTATGCAAAATGACTAGGTATTTTCCAAGTGATGTTAGTTTTTTGAAATTGTTTCGATGAGGTAATTTTCTTCTAGTTTTACTCATCGCTCTTTCTTTTATGTTGGTTGATGTGATCACTGCACCCTATTGGAGGAAATATAATAGCAAGTAATGCAACACCTTCTAAAAACCAACAAACTCTTATTTCACATGCGGATGTAAATAACTGACTCCCAAGAAACAGATAACAGTTACAATTGAAAGCATTTCTCGTGAATGTTTTCAAATGAAATTTTAGTATTTTATTATAAAATAAGAATAAATAAATATAAAAACTTTTTGAAGGAATTCAATATATGTTTTTTCCTTTAGTTTGTTAAAAACGCTGTTATTCCTAACGGAATATCAGTGTATATTCAGCCTATAACGTAGACTTTCCAGTGTCGTAGTCTCTAGAGCTGGTTTTCCTTTTTTCCTATTTTGTTGGGGAATGTGTCCTTCCTAACTTCTTCCTTCGTCGGGTTTCTGTAGCCATTTGGAAGCTGTTTTCGTTACAGTTTACAACAATGATCTCCGCCGTAGCCGGATTTCTTGTCGGTTTATAAAAGTACGAGAAAGAGTAATAATGTTTATGACTTAATTGTCTTTAGTTTTTATAGTGGTCAGCAATGCTGAGTGTATGTTCAAGAACCACTATCCGACAGTAATGTTTTAACGAATGGAGAGCTTGTTTTATTCCTAATAAGTTGAATGGTTAACACAGTTTTATCTGACTTTACTGTAAGAATCTGTTTATCCTCCTATGCAGCGAATTCTGAGATCCCAACAGAGGCACACTTTGTTGTGTGTCTGACTAGGGAGACATGTTATTTCAGAAGACCGGAACTTCCACATTTAAGTACAAAGTAAATAAAATCGCATGCCTCTTAAGAACATAGTGTGGTACATTTCGAATCTGCGTTAAGTGCTAATCTAGACAATATACAGTGGAGTGCAGAAATATTGCATCACCTGCAAAAACCATGAATTTTTAAATTTAACTCTTTTTTTAACTAACTAATTTTCATAGTTATTTACATGTATTTAGATGCAACATTTAATTCAAATTTTGAATATGTCTTAATTTTTCCAGGCTTTCAAGGAAAACCAATTCTGCAAAACTGATATAAATTTGGTATTCAACATGTCTAAAATAACTCAAATTCGTTCAAACCTCTTCGGCGCATAAACAAGTGTGGTTTTTGTTGCTGAGTTGTGTTATGAGTTCATGAAAACTTGAAGACTGATCTGAAATAATGGGTTTTGAGACTCTCGTGTGAAAGCGGTTAATCACGAGATCACAAATATGAAAACACTATAGAATGTAACTGAATCTAGTGCCAAATAAACACAAATACCAAACATAGAACAAGAGAATAGAAATTTTAGAACATTTAAATAGAGCTCACCGTGCTTTTACACTAAATTTCTTTAACGCTATATATATGTAATAACCCATTCGAGAGTGTGTATCTCCCATCCGTTTGTATGTAAGAATTGCATCTCCATTTCTAAATGAGAGTATGTATTACTGTTCAATTGTTTTATCTGTTTGAGGTTAAAGCTTAGCCAATTCTGAATGGTAAATTGTACATTACATGATTACTAAAATGAAATTTCCTACTCCACGTATCATAGTGAGCTGAAAAATTATAACAACGTTGCTACAAATTTCAGTTAAGTAAATAAGCTGATTATTAGATATCATGATTTTCATTTCACCTATTCTGATTCCAATGTGTACCGAAAAGCATGAGTAGATGAAAAAATAAATTCGCTGACTTAAATCTGTGCAAAAGTAACCGCTTCTTAAATGGAGATTTCAATGGAAATAGAAGTGTGGTACATATTAGAACATAACTTCATCGTTTTTTCATCTGTAATCTGTAGAGGACTTTGATCAAAACGAAAGCACTTTCTTTCAGAGCCAATTTAGAAACAAAGAACAGCTCTACGCTCGAAGTGCCACTCATGTTGTACAGAATCTTCCCAACGTGTGACGTGTTACTTTTCGGAACTACTCTCTTCCAGCTGAATTTAAACAAAAAGGTCTCAGTCAGGTCCCTTGAAAAGCGAAACATGTTCAAAATAAGAAATTCCAATAGCCAACATCTCAGGAGGATATTTAATCGGTAATATCAATAAACTATCGAAAGAGAAACAATTGTTATATTTTGAATGACAACATATTATAACTTGAAAAATGGGTGTTACTGCGGATTTAATTTGCTTTAAATCATTCGCACATAACTACAAGAATTATTCCACACGACTTTGCAAAGCACAGCATGCCGGACCTAATGCCCTGCTACAACACTTTGCTTTCAAAGTTTTCGATTATTCGTTCGTGTCTCAATATTGTGGATTTCAACGGAAACGGAAATATGGAATCAGTTCTTTTTTACATGAGACACTTGCAGGACGAGATGCAGACGAAGCTCAGAAAATTATGGAATTTACCTTTCTTCTCTGTTACTGTTGGCAAAGGTATACCTTATGAGGAAATTATTGAAAGCTTTAAACATATGCACATGTAAGTGTTAATAATTTTCATAAACCTGTGACTCCAGATAGGGCACGTAGGATCGCTTATGGTTTCTGCAATGTCCAATGAATCTCGCCCAAGACCGAAACTATAAAACACAGAAATATAATGATCCGATTTATTGGTGTCAAAGTAAGAAATCACACGAATATCACTCCGCAAGCTTTCTCCGTCAAAGGACGGCTTCATCAGGCGGTTACATAGAGAATACAGAATCCAAATTATAGACAGAACGTAAATTCTAATATGATAAATGAAAACATGCGTGAAGACCGAGCGCATAAATAACCACGGAACGTAGTGATAACAATACCTCAAAAGTTAATGCAAAAGCAAAAAATGTAAAGGCAGAAACAAGAATCATGAAGTCCATCTTGCGATGCCTAGCAGATGGTTCCAAGCTACGGGTAGTTCGAAAGAGACATTTGTGTTGCATACATCCTGCCGCGTTAATATTTCGACTGTTTCCCTTATGGCAGCTGTTCTTGCGTCTCAATTTGGTGCGAACTTCGAGATATTCTGCCATTGGAGTTGAGCCTGATGGTTAGCTACTTCTTTGGGATGTAGAAAGCTTCTTTCGTCGAAGTCCCTCTTGTGCTCATTCATTCTCTCCTCAAAGGACCTTTTTGTGAGACCTACGTAAAATTTAGTAGAGGAGTCTGGGTATAACAATGGGAGGCAATAGATGCCCGCATCTGTGAGCTTCAAGATACCATTGCCCCTTGCTGTGCAGAGGACGGTTGCCACGGGTTTAGAAGTTTTTAGGCCGACATCCAATCCTTTCTTCTGGAAGTGATTTTTAATAAAATAAGATATTTTGAGGATGTACGGGATCGAACCAAAAAATTTTAAAGATGCTCTTCTGTTCAGTGTAGCAAGTGCGTTGGCTTCAACTTTCGCTATTGTGTCCTCTACACGGGAGACGTCAAACCCTCCTGCAAAGGAAAGATCTTTCAAAGACTTAATTTCGGCATCATAGTCAGATTTCAAGGTGCAAAGATCTTTGGCTCTTTTAGCCCGGTATTTGAATAGAGCATACTTGTGTTTTGTTGGGTTGGCTGATCCAGGTGGAATAGGGTTAGGTACCTGCATGGGTTTATAGTAGACTTTGGTAGAGAGTGTACCTGAAGTGGATTTCGTCACAAGTACATCTAAATAAGGTAACTCTCCTTGATGTTCCATTTCAATCCCAAATTTAATGTCTTCATGTATGTTGTTTATGTCTACTATAAAGTCTTGTAAGTAAGCTTCTCCGTGCTCCCACACAGAAAAGATATCATCTGCATAGCGTAGCCATACTCTTGGTGTCCTGGAAAGGGTGGTGAGTACGATCTCTTGAATAAGCCTCATGATGGCTTCAGCGAGTATTGGAGACAAGGCTGAACCCATCGGGACTCCTTTTGATTGCTTGTAGACGTGGGAGCCATAGGCAAAGAAGTTGGATTCTACAGATAAGTCAATAACAGCAAAGATATCTTTCAGAGCTTCTTTATCATAGATGTTAGCTCCAGTCAGTATTTGCTTGATGTTTTGCGTAGCCTCCGGTATTGGAATAGAGGGGTAGAGGGAGATAACATCAAGGCTGCCAATAAGTTCATGATGTGCAAGGGTGATACCTTTTAGCTCGGAGATGAACTCATTCGAGTAGCTAAGGAGTCTGTCTGTGTTCGGAAGGAATGGCATAAGAAAATTAGCTAATGCTTTCTCAAGGTGTGCTGATGGTGCACTCATCCTTGAAACGATCAGCCTGATTGGCCTATTGAAGAGGTCGTACTCACCACTCTTCCCAGATCACCAAGAGTATGGTTACGTTTTGCAGATGATATCGTTTTTGTCTGGCACCACGGAGAAGCTTACTTACAAGACTTTATAGTAGACATAAACAACATACATACAGACATTAAGTTTGTGATAGAAATGGAAAATCAAGGAGAGTTACCTTATTTAGATGCACTTGTGACGAAATCGACTTCAGGTACACTCTCTACCAAAGTCTACTATAAGCCCATGCACGTTCCTAACATTATTCCACCTGGATCAGCCAACCCAACAACACACAAGTATGCTCCCTTCAAATACCGGGCTAAAAGAGCCAAAGATCTTTGCACCTTGAAATCTGACTATGATGCCGAAATTAAGTCTTTGAAAGATCTTGCGTTTACAGGAGTGTTGGACGTCTCTCGCGTAGATGACACAATAGCGAAAGTTGAAACCAACGCACTTTCTACACTGAACAGAAGAGCATCTTTAAAATTTTTTGGTTCGATCCCGTACATCCTCAAAATATCTTATTTTATTAAAAATCACTTCCAGAAGAAAGGATTGGATGTCGGCCTAAAAGCTTCTAAATCCGTGGCAACCGTCCTCTGCACAGCAAGAGGTAATGGTGCCTTGAAGCTCACAGATGCGGGCATCTATTGCCTCCCATTGTTATACCCAGACGTTTTTACTAAATTTTACGTAGGTCTCACAAAAAGGTCCTTTGAGGAGAGAATGAATGAGCACAAGAGGGACGTTGCACAAAACAAGCGTTCTTCTACCCTTGATAAAGGAGTAGCTAACCATCAGGCTTAACCCCAATGGCAGAATATCTTGAAGATCGCACCATATGGAGACGCAAGAACAGCTGCATAAGGGAAACAGTTGAGATAGTAACGCGGCAGGATGTATGCAACGCACATGTCCCTTTCGAACTACCGGTGGCTTGGAACCATCTGCTAGGCATCGCAAATGGGCTTCATGATTCTAGTTTCTTCGTAAAGTTTACATTTTTTGTTTTTGCATTAACTTTTGAGATATTGTATTCACCACGTTCCGTGGTTATTTATGAGCGCGGTCTTCACGCATGTTTTCATTTATCATTTTAGAATTTACGTTCTGTCAACAATTTTGATTCTGTGTTCTGTACGTAACCGCCTGATGAAGCCGTTCGTTGACGGAGAAAGCTTGCGGAGTGAAATTCGTGTGATTTCTTATTTTGACACCAATAAATCGGATCATTATATTTCTAATTAGTTTGTTTTTGTGTTACCGTCCCACAATATATATATATATATATATATATATATAACACAGAACAGATATTCATACCGTCATTTGCATAATCTTCTGCGTGATAGAAAAATAAACATATGACTAGAACACTTTATTCTAGGGCAACATTTCACTTGCCACCTTCCTGGCTAATTAATGCGATTAGCCAATCGCTTATTTAAAACTGTTTACATCAACGCAAATCAAAACTTAGGAAAAAATTTTTATAAACAATACATTTTCCAACAATTTAATAATACCTCCTGCTCAAATCAAATTACTTGAAATATCAGATGAAATTCCGAAACGGAGTTTTCAAACGACTTTTAAATTATATCATCTCAGTAGCCTTTAAATTATTTAGTAGCGTTTGGCATCAGAAAAACCTGGTCAAGCTACTTTTTTCCTGTCTTGCAAAAGACTTCAATGTAATAATGTATTCCAACGATATTTGTTCAAATATGATATTGCTCTATGCTCTTCCAGTATTTTAGGGTAGTTTGTATATTCACGGCACCTATCGCTCTCTCTCCTTTTCTCTCTCTCTGTGATTTGATCTTATCATAAATATATGGCAGTAATACATTTGTTCCTTTACCCGACTGCCTTCCTTACAAGTCCAAAATAAGCTACAATACCTTGAAAGTAGGCATGGTTATTCGATTACAGAACTCAAATTCAAAATGCAGAAATCACATCTACAAATACATGTTTTGCCCACCACTTCTTAGAAGCATGGCATGTGGTCCAATAAAATTCCTGGATTTATCATATATCTGTAAATTTACGAGGGTACATTTCCTGAAACAATGAAACAGAAGCGTCAACAACTTATGAATACTTTGCAGTGTTTTTGTGCTAACATTTTATTCCTACTCCTTTCTAAATTGTTTTCAAACATTTTGGTACATATCTGCCAGCAAAACATTACAAAGGTGATGAACGTTATATTTCGAAATATAGTATTTCTTCTTGATCGTGAAATGCTTTCCCTTAAAGCATTTTTAGAACCAAGAAGAAATACGAGCATCTCAGAAGCGTGACATTTAAAACATTTTAGGAAAGATCTAAAAATACGTGGCACATTTGGACGTTTACCAGTTGTCATTCGTTTATTTACAACATGAAAATACGAATGGGATAAATTATTAAGAGAAACGAGGCCAAAGGCCGAGCTGAGCTCTCTTTGCGAGACTCGCGATAATTATTTGTTCGGTCATAGGCAGGAGATGACACATCCGATCACTCTGATTTTTGCATGCTGCGATTGGTCATCGTCGACGGTCAGGTTTTAACACCTTCTGATTCCGGAAAGTCCGTGTCATTGAGGAATTATCGTCCGAAAACTTTCATTTTAGAGGGGTTTCCGGGTTTCGAGAAGGGGTCTTTTGTGACCTATCTCCTCCAGAGATCTTCAGCCGATAGTGCTGACCCTTGCAACAGAAAAAGGGAAAGACATGGTGAATGACATGGAGTTGGTATCATGGTGAGTGGCCTTGACATATAAAAATAATGATAAAAAACTGACCAATTTTAATAATTGAGCGAAGCGAACGAGTGGAGCTCTCAATTCGTTGTTCTGGCATAAGTACGAAAGGACACATCCCATCACCCACATTTTTTGCATGCCTTTTGACATCATCCATGGTTAGGTTTTGACGACTTCCAATTCCTGAAATTCCTTGTCACTGAGGAACTATTATCCAAAAACCTGCCATTTTAGGGGTTTTCCGGATTTTTGAAAGGGGTCGTTTGTTACCTATCTCCTCCAAAGATCTTCAACCGATCGCGGTAACACTTGCCGCAGAGAAATGAAAGGACATGGTGAGTGACATGTGGTTGGTATTATGGTGATTGGTCGTGTCATAATAAAAATGACCACTTAAATACTGACTAATTTTAATAGTAATTGAAAAAATTCCGCACTGTACACGAGACTCGGGACAATTAGTTTTCCGGGCATAGCTATGGCATGACACATCCAATCGCCGTGATTTTTGCCTTGCAATTAAACATCGTCCATGGTCAGCTTTTGATGCCTTCCGATTCCCGAAATTCCGTGTCATTGAGGAATTTCAGTTAAAACTAGATGGCCTTTTACTTGAACCGTTTCACGAAAGTCGGCTAACTAACATTAATTTAAAAAAATGGTTTGAATTGAAAAACGAAAAATTGGAAAGACAGCGTCTGTTACCTCAACCCCTGCTTAATCTATAAAAAAAAAGAAAGTTTGTGTGTGTGCCTTTCGCGATGCAAAGTGAAAAACGTGGTTCCCGATTAGCCCGTTCCTAAATTAAGGTCACTGGTCCCAGGGAAAGGAGAGCCAGTGCCGTAAGGCAAATACAACATCCTTGTATCAGAGGGATTCGGACCCGGGCTCGTCATGGATGAATGGTCATAAGCCAGCGCATAGACCACTGCGCCACCGAGGCGGCGAAATCTGGTTCAGTACTGTTTAACTGCCGGAGCCCTGTGAAGTACTTTCGTGTAGTCCACAGGTAACGTAGGGGTTACATATGAAAAAAGAAATCTAACACCCAACAACTCAACTAAGAGGAAAAAACTGCAGCAGTGTTTTCTGAAAATTTAATATTTTCAATCAGTTTCTTCTTTACTGGAATTTTACGAAAACATTTAAAGAAATTATTTCTGAAATCGGTTCGAGAAATTAGTGGTTACATGAAATTTTCAATTTTAAAAATAAAATCTGCGATCTACTTCAAAATAATGAACCAGACTCACATTTTGGAGTCAAATTTTTTTTAAGTTCTTTTGTTGAAGTTAAAGGAAGTAAAGAGTGGGTCAAGCATGATTGGTTGACATGGAAAGTTATAAATTGTTTTCAAAATGTGTTTCAAAGCCAAATGTCAGCAATGCTGTATTTGACAAGTGGATTCGATGCCTGTAATGGTAGTTTTATATCACGTTTTTGAGCTGCTCCTGTGTTCATTAGTTTTCTACGAATGCACACATCACAAATTATGATTCGAGTTGAGTCCCCATTTGGTTTCTTAGATAAGATTCGTCCGTTGCACTTGCGTTTGAGAGTAATATTTTCAAATGATATACCATAAATAGATTATTCAAAAATCACTGCTTCAGCGACAACTATAACAAATGTCAAAGACTAGTAAGTTTAGCCCTAAAGTTAGATACACCGAAGAAATAAAAGTTGCGAACAGCACCCTGTATGAATTCCGAATATGAATTTGCATGGGATATAAAAGTAAATCTGTGGGTGAGATTGAAAAATATCTGGCAAAGTGCAAATATGACTTTCTGTCAGAATATATATATTATTTGGAGTGACGATCGGACTTAAGTTCAATGTATATTAGGACAAAGTCCTCAATATACATTGTCAATATACGTTGTAGTGTAGGAGCTCAGAAAAGAGAAGTTGAATTCAATGATAATGGAATATTTATACTTGAACTTAGGAATATTTCTACATGTAAAGTATATTTACATTGAAATGTTGACAGCTCATATAGGTTATATTTAGTGAGACATAAAAATCAGCAATGAAGTATAAGGTGCAACACATATTGCGCTCACTTTACTCCGGCTTCAGTCCCTCTGGTCTGCAATCATGCTTCTTGTCCGGTGTCCACTGTTGTACTTATATGGATGACTTTACCAGAGGTCGCGTCATTAAAGGTATTCCACGTTCAAAGTTCAACATAAACACGAACATCAGCACAATTCTTACTCCGGCTTCAGTCCCCTTAGAGTGCCATGAATTATGACTCTTGTCCGGTGTTCACTGTTGTACCACATCATTAAAGGTATTCCACGTTCAAAGTTCAACACAAACACGAACGTCAGCCCAATTCCAAAAGAAGGAGGGGATGAGTTAAAATAATTTTGAGACTATTGTTAAGACTAGATTACGACAACGCAGCCAGAATTTCAGCAGCCGAAACACTCCGCTCTTCTGTAACAAGCTATTATGAAGTATCAAGATTAAAAAATTTAAAAATTCAACTAGTCCCTCCTTCTGAGCTCATATACTCAATACAACGTGTGTAACAGTACTATAGAGGACTTTGTCCTAATATACATTGCCTATCTCCCATGTATTTTATTGTTCAAATATATGTATGTACAGACTGAACTTCGGCTGAAATGAATTAAGTTCGTTTTAGAGATGTTGATATGCAGCAGTCAAAGGTCCAACACATACTGAAATAATGTAACAGAAAGTATCCCCTGAAAACTTATTCAAGAAACTTCAGTATAATAATTAAATAACCGTTTTCACATTTATTTCAATGACGTTACATTGTACAAGAAATCTGTAATGCTTCAAATTAATTGCGTGAGCTATGTGAAGTTGCTAGCTAGTTTAAATTAACAGGAAGTTGACTATTACCTAATATAGATTCTTTTTCTCATTCTAATCTTCCTTGCGAAATATTTTGTGCCCTTGTGTTTGTCCCTTTTATTTACAGACGGGGAATATTGTGATTCCACCTAGCAATATAGTGCAAAATAGCAGTCATGAGAAATACGTATACACATGTAAAGGGGTTGGACAGAATAATGTGAACACCTAGGAAAAGAAGGTTTTAGGCACCTAATAGGGTGTGAGACCACCTTTGGCATTCAAATCTGCCTGAATTCTCCTTGGAATGGACGCATGTAAATCCTGGATAGTAGTTAAATGCATGTTACACCATTCTTTATGCAGAAACTACTACAGGTCCTTGAGAGATGTAGGAAGGCCACAGTGGATCATAGATGTTTATGTCTGGTGATTGCGGAGGCCAAGGAATCTGTGAAGTTTTGCCCTCATTTTCCTCAAACAATGATGGAATATTCCGAGCTCTGTGAGTTGGGGCGGTATCATACTGATAGATGGCATCCGATGCAGAAAACACTGTCTGAGCAAATGGATAGACCTGGCCTGGCCAAAAGTGCTTCATACGCCGTGCCAGTTATTTGTCCGTTCAAGGTGATTAGGGCACCTGCTAAAAACCCCGATATGTCCGCCCACAGCATGACAGAACCACCACCATACTTCAGTGTCGGGAGCAGACAGTTTCGGTTTTGCTCTTATGACGGCGTTTTCCACATGTAAACACGTCGTGCTGTGGAGAATAGTGTGAATGTGGATTGATCAGACCACATGGCATCCTTCCATGCACCGGCAGTCCACATTGTATGCTCGTGGAACCACTGCTGTCGCCCGCTGTTGTGCATTCATCCGGGTCGCCAGAGTTTTTTTCCAATAGCAGCTCTGCGATAAATATCTTATTCATGCAGTTTCCAGGGCACTGTTTACGTTTATACTGGGATCTGGAGGTACAGATGGAGTTGCGCACTAATTTTCATCGCCGTGGGTCTTACTTTTAAGGGTAAAAATCCTCTTTAATGCTTTTCTGTCTCAAGAAATCAGGGTAGTCTTCCGGCCGCTGTTGCATTTCGCAGACGACATTTTGCCATGAACGCGGTATGCTGTCATAACGCTGGACACAGTAGCTGTCGATATCTCCACGATCCTGTCGACTGTTGTCATAGAGGTACCAACTAGCCGGCCACCAACAATTAGCCCTCATTCGAAGTCCGTTAGGTTGCTAATTTCGTCGTCACCCTGAAAGACATTTTGCAACATGACACATTAAATACACTTAAATAAGACCTAAAGTTTCTGAATAAAGCTAGTACAACCAAATAGTGTTGGATAACTTAGCTATTGAGACGTACGCAACGGCATTAAAAGTATCATCTCTGAGCATGGTTTTCATATTTTTATGTCCAACCCCTGCATTTTAAGTTAGAAACCAAAATGTAGACACACGAAAAGATGTTGCTATATTTGTACTGGAAACAGGCGTTCTCGCTCAGAAACATTTCAAGAAAAACACAATATTTTTGTAACATATAATCAGAATAAACCCTTTAAAATGACGCAGTTTGCAAAAAACGAATGAAATACATTTGCAATTTACACTACGTATTGTAATTTTTCCCGATATTGTAATATAATAATTGAATTTTGTCCGATTACGAATAAAAACTCGTGAATATTCGATATTAAATCTCAATATTCAGCAAAATATTAAACGAATATCGACAAATAATTTTTGACAGCCGAAGATGAAAACCAAAGTTCCAGGAAAAACAATTCTTGCTCATAATACTACTTAGACCTTACTAAGTAATTCTGCATTTACCGAGAAGATTAAATTATTTAAAAGAAATAATTTGAAGAACATGTTTACTTTATTACTGAGTTCAGGAGGTTTCAGCTTCTAGTTTAGCACTTTTGAAAGGGCTTAGCATATAATTATTATTTGATATAGACCGAGACTTTCGTGTGTTATTTTTTAACGGTGTGTACATGCATTATTAAGAAAATGACACAGGTGTTTCAAATTTAAAATTGTGAATGCGGATGACCCAAAAAGAGGCATTTTTTATTTTCTTACGTTGTTTATTTCGGGTGAATTTAGTGGAACAATGTGAAATTTTACTTAGTATTTAGTGGAATAATGTGAAATTTTACTTAGTATTTAGCGGACTAATGTGAAATTTTACTTTAGATGTTTACTTTCTAATTGTTGTACTTAAGATGCAACTATAGATATTTCAATTTATTGCAAGTACCCTGAATGAGTCTTTTTTTACGCTTTCCAACCGTAGGTTAAAGAAGCGTATATGCTCCAGCTTTGTCCGTCCGTCCGTCAGCCTGTCCGCATGATACCTGGCGTAAAAATATGACGATTTCGATGAAATTTCAGTATGTTGTAGGGGACCACCAGCGGACGAACCCAATTGAAAATGGGACAAATGGGGTCAAAGATCACGACGTAGGAGCGGGATAATTCCATTACACTAATGCGTCCTAACTTGCGTAATTATGGTTCGATTTTAATGAACGTTTACTATGTGGTAGGAGACCACCTAGGGACGAACCCTATTGAAAATGGGACAAATGGGGTCAAAGGTCACGACGTAGAAGCGGGATCGTCCCATTTTCCCTATGCGTCATAACTTGCGTAAATTCGGTTTCGATTTCAATGAAAGTTTACTATGTGGTAGGAGACCGCCTGGGGATGAACCCTATTGAAAATGGGTGTAGTGGGGTCAAAGGGTCAGGACATACGATCGGGATGCATTCCATTTGCCCTTATGCGTCATAACGTGCGTAAAAATGGTTCGATTTCGATGATATTTCAGTATGTAGCAGGGGACCACCTGGGGACGAACCCTATTGAAAATGGACGAAATGTGGTCAAAGGTCAGGACATAGGATTGCGATCCATTCCATTGTCCTTATCCCATATTATTAAGGTGGACGTCAAGTAATTTTGCTTACTATACTTCCAATGGAAAAACTTTTGTACACATTTCCTTCACAATTAATGTGTTCCCAAGGATGAAAATTTGAACATCGATTATAAAAACTTCATATTATAACTTGGAAAACTTAATATTTTCTAAAGCATAACCATAATTATATTAAAAATCAATAACTTTTCCTTTGGTGGTGTTGAAACCAGAGAAAAGATGGCGCCTCCTGTACTTTCATGACGTCAGTGGACAAAAAAATGTTGGATTGCATAATTACGGTTATGGTTTAGAAAATATTAAGTATTCCAAGTTATGAAATGAAGCTATTTCAATCGATGTTCCAATTTTCCTCCTTGTGAACGCATTAATTGTCCAGAAAAAAGATGGCGCGACCTGTATTTTCATGACGTCATTAGACAAACAAATGTTGAATTGCATAATTATGGTTATGTTTTAGAAAATATTAAGTATTGCAAGTTATAAAATGAAGATATTTTAATCGATGTTCAAATTTTCATCCTTGGGAACGCATTAATTGTGAAGAAAATGTGTACAAAAGTTTTTCCATTGGAAGTATAGGAAGCAAAGTTACTTGACGTCCACCTTAAAGTAGCAATTCTTGTATGTATGTATGTACATTTTATTTTGAAAACTGCTCTAAGAATTTTGATAAAAATCGTTAACCTACCGTTTTCTGGTACTAGAAATCGATTTAGCTTGATCTTGACTTTAGAAGTATTCGTTAAGTGGATTAAATAACCACCCCGAATTATAACGTAAAATTTTAGTGATGGCGTTGTTCCATTAATGTTACCAATGCTTAGAAATCTTATGACGTCACAACTCGCGTTTGAGAATGTTGGTGCGCGGTCACGCCATCTGTCTCTTTACGTGACGCGTTCTGTGTGGATCCTATTAAAGATTTATGAAGTCACACTTTTGCGGCGGGCAGATGGTTCGCGCTTCCCATCTGCCTCATTACGTCACGCGTTGTGTGCGTATGTCCGCCAGCACGATACCTCACGTAACAACTGTTGAATTTCGATGAAATTTTAGTATCTGGTAGGGGATCACCTGGGAAGAAACCCTATTTAAAGTGAATGAAATGGGGTCAAAGATCAGTACATTGGAGAGGGATCCATTCCACTGCTCTTATGCATCATAACTAACCTAAAAAAGGTTCGATTTCGATGAAAGTTTAGTATGTGGTAGGGGACCACCTGGCGACAAACCTTGTTGAAAATGGGCGAAATGGGTTCAAAGTTTAGGACACAGGAGCGGGACCTATTCCATAGCCCTTATGCATCATAACTTACGTAAAAATGCTTCGATTGCGACAAAACTTTATCATGTTATTTCGGAGGTATACCAAGCCGGTTCTGTTGAATATCATCGAAATGGGATCAAAGTTCAGGGCACAGGACCGAGATTTATTCCACAGACATTATTCTCATAACTTGAGAGATAACTTGAGTAATGATTTCTGTAATTTTGGAAAGCGTATTATAATCAATGCATTGCATGAATTTACTAACTTGTTTATTTTACTGATTATGATTACAATCCCCTGAAAAGAACAAGTTCTTCAGATTTATGGGGCTTAATGTGTTGATTTGTCTTAATTTAAAAGATTAGAATATTAATATGAAGGATTAGAGAAATTATTATTTTCTTTTGTAGTGCATTTTGTTGACACAGTTAACTTTTCTATTTAGAACTTTATGTATTTAATGTATCATACATTTCTATTTTTAAAATGAAATTCAGAATTACCGCCCTTGTGGCTCAGTGGTCTAAGCGCTGGCTTATGATAATTCGTCGGAGAAGTGTCTCGGTTCGAATCCCTGTGAAGCATGGATGTTGTGTTTGTCTTACGGCCCTGGCTGTTTCCCTTTCCTGGAACCAGTGGCCCTTAAAATAACTACCTGCGACCGCGTATAGCCAATTCAGTGTCTCATGGAGATCGTTAAACCTTCAATAAAAAATCAATATTTATTTTTATTTCAGTTCGTGTGGGAGGGGTCAAACTGCATTAGGCATTTTTATACGTATTATATGTAGGCCGCTCTGACTTATTCAGCTCCTTCTCTCAGTGAAATGCATATGTTTATTTCGGTTTTCGCCTGAGGGTTGAAAACAAAATTGTTTGTTTTAGGTTTTCTTATCTAATGTTATAGCTTAGTGTTTGTTAGTAAAAATCAGGGTTTATAGTGTGATCCTTGGGATATTAATTGACTAAAGATGCATTGCTACTGACTGGGGTTTCTTATTATCGTAGTGAACCGAATTTGCAAAGCAAACTTTCATAAAATAGAATCACAATTAACACTGAGGACACACTCAGAAATTAGAGGATTGAAGAAAAACTGCTTTTGTCGTGTGACATCAATGACCAAATGCTGCCCAAATTGCAAGGCAAACTTAAATAAAATATTTCTGATTGTACTATACTGTTCAAATTAATTGGGGCAAAGTAAAAAATCACACTTTTGGCCCAAAACTATGCCTTGATATCATTCTATGCCTTCATATACACTGATAAATACCTGTATTAGTATGAAGTATGTCCTCCTTTAGCAGAAATGACCACTTGAATTCGTTTTGGCATTGACTCCACTAATTGAGTGCACATATTTTTGACTTCATATTCGTGCAACCACACTTTTATGGCATTCGTTATCACGCGCTCTTTGGTTGTACAGTCCATTTTACTAAAACGTCTCTTCAAAATATTCCACAAGTTTTCTATGGGATTTAAGTCTTGTGAATTTCCAGGACAATCAAGCTAATGAATTTGGGTTTCCAGCATGAAATTCTTGACTAATTTTGAATTGTGACATGGGACCAAGTCATGTTGAAATGCCCCGTCAAAAGTTTGCAAGAAAGGAACAATCGTACGTTGTCATATTTCTACGTACTTGGCTGAATTCATCATACCTTGAACAGGAACTAAGTTTTCCAGTGCCATTTGATGTGAAAAAACCACAGAACATCTGTTTCAGAGGGTGCTTTACAGTTTGTTTGACATGCTCAGGGCTTAAGGGTTCACAGTTGCTTCGTCTAACGATATTATGCTTGGTAACCCTGCACAAATAAATGAGCTTCATCACTAAAAATGTCCTATTTCCAGTCGTCAGCAGTCCATGATTTACATTTTTTGGCCCATGCTTAACGTTTTATCTTCATTTTCGCATTCAAATATTGTTTTTTCGTTGATCTTCTTGCCTTCCGGCCAACTTCCAGAAACCTACGGCGTACAGTTGAATCACTAACATCACAACCACTAGCCAATAAATCTCTTTGAAGGTCGGTGCTTTTTTTTTTTTATCATTTTACTATTTCTGATTAGATATTTAACGGTTCGGGCAGATGCTTTTCGTTTTCTTCCACATTTACCTCTCCTTTTGGGAGACGAGTATCCAGATGCATTGTATCGCGTAAGCAGGCTTGATACACTTGATTTGCCTACACCAAATGCAGAAGCGAAAACTCTTACTGTCATAGAAGTGTGATCCTTCAGAGCAATTATGTTTGCACGCTTCCTTGGGGAAATATCCATTTTTCAATACACGAAGGCAGCACGTACTCACAGAAAGCAAAACCTAACATCCACCTGTCACACACGAAAGGTCACATCTGAAGCTGAAGTGCCTATTTCTTGCTTAGAACCGGTCAAACCACATTCTTACCATCAAGTTCTAACAGTCATACCACCTCACAGCTGATAAAACCGGTTTACGTGGGTTTCGGAGATCAACTGGCGATCACATTAGAATTCTGAGAATAAAATAGCTTGTCCCAATTAATTTGCACGGTATAGTAATACCTCTGTCATCACAGGACGAAATAAATTTTCGTTTTGTCTTGGCTTTCTTACGCTCCAGGGCAGCCAGATTAAACAGCAAGCGTAAGTAGCATGTATTTGAAATCTCTCTGTCATTCAGCGGATTGAAGAGTCTTAAGCTCAAGGCAGCCGAGTTGCAATGCAAAGGAAAATGATAACAGCAGATATGTCATTATATAGTATAATAAATAATTTTATACGAATGAAGCATTTAACAAATTCCTGGTTAAGTATTCTAGGAATTTACCTGCTATGCAATTGGAATGTAACAAAAGAAAGGTAATTCTTGAAATATTTCCAAGAAATTTCGTCAAGAAAAGCAAACATTTATCTTATGACGTTGAATTGAGAAAAAGCTATGTCCAATTGCACGGTATAGTTTAATGCAACTCGTTCACATTCTTGGTCATTTTACTTTCACCAAATTTCTTGGAAATTATTTACGTTTGCTACGATAAAGCTTTAAAAATGAAGATGTTACGAAGGAATTACAAGATATTACTGTCGGTTTGTACGCTAAACCTTCTAATTTTTAATAACTCACATATATTCCTGTGAAAAGGAAAGATTTTGAAAAAAAAACCATGCGAATCTACAGAGAATATATGAGAATGCTTAAACAATGTACTAAACACAAGGAAGGTGCAACAAGAAATAAATTATAAATAAACATTCTCTCGCAAATTTAGAACCTCAAGTGCAAAATTTAATCTCACGATTTCCTAATCATACAAACAATGCAGTAAATACTCTAAGTGCAATCACGATTGACTCCAGCTTTAAAGTTAAGTAATTATAATTGTAATTCTGTTCTCCATCTAGTATCTGAAATATCAGATGCCCATTATTATCACTGCACGAAAGGAAATCTGGTTCCCAAGTATCTTGTAGCAGAACCCCATTTTGTTTATATATTTCATTTTTTAAATTACTATTTGAAAACCTGTCTTGTACATTGATGCTCGAATTAAGAAAACAAATTGTTTGATGTTCCTTGTATGTTTCGACGAAAAATTAATTAGAATTTGATCATTGATGTACGAGTAATACCCAGTTATTTAATACCCAGTTGTTTCTTACGTTGCATTTTCTTACAGCTAATTTTTTTTTTAAATTTCAAATATTTTGAATGCCGCAAACAATTTCCAGAGACAATGCAATTTTAAATTACTAAGATTTGAGTAGTTTTATGTAAACACGATTGTGCAGTACCGAAATTTGGTACTTTACTGAAAAATGGGCAGCGCGTGCCTGTGTTCAGATAAAGTAACAGGTACCCAACTCTTTTTAGGATTGGTATTAACCCTCTAAAGGGTCATTGTACCTGAACCAAGCGGTACCCAAAATTTTCTGCCGTCCCCAATCAAAAATCTTTACATAGCTTACGAGTTTTACGAAAGCTGTGTGGAACCAAATCCTTTCCACACGAAATTTAGCAGTAACAATAATAAACCTTTCAGTGATGAGAAGTACTAAATTCTAGTCCTTCGTTCTCTGTTCCATGATTAATGGCATGATGGGAAAATGATTGTCCCCTGACAAGGACATCATTCCACTGGGTAGCAACACATTACACTAACATTTCATTTTTTCCTTATGTGTTTCGCCATTGTTTTATGCCTTTTAGAAGGAATTAAGGAAGCAAGGAATAGTGGTAATCATTGTCCAACATCACCACTTTGAAAAACAAAGTTAAAGGAAACAGACGATTTCTGATTCTTAATTTCACTCGTACCGGTCTCGCTAGGTCTACTTCTAAGGATGTGAAAATTATTCGATCGAGCTGATGTCAGTCCATTTTTCTAACCCCGTGTTAATTCATTCCAGACGGTAAAAAGGTTAAATTTATCTTCATATCCGCGATATCTTCTTCCTTAAACTAAAGCTGTGTAGCAGCTCGTACACGTCTTTCAGTAGTTTACTTCTAAATTTTTTTTAAAATAAATAATTTACACTAAATTATTTTTTTACAATGATATATGAGCAGAAATCAAAATGCCAAACGGACTATATCGGTCTTTGGTAGGAAATGGGAAAAACGTACTTTTCACTGAACAAGGTATTTTGCTGAAAGTTATGGTACCATCTTTCTTTTCATGTTATCTGACCGGCTGTACTTTAGTCACTGGAAGGAGAAATATTCGACGTTTATCAGAATCTATATGGGAAGCAAAGCACAAGGACCAACATATCACCCAAACCATTTTGTAATGTTTACATCGTAAAATTCAATAAATACTCCATTTTGCAATGTGATTTTTCTATTTTAAAGGACTTAATATTAAAATATTTTCCAATGTATTACTGACCGTAAGACGACTACAACAGCACCACTTAAACACAGTGCAGTTTATTTGATTCTGTCATTTGTTTACTTCATACATTGTAGATCATTTTATATATCATAATACAGGGTAATGTTTCCAAAAAGCAAGGTCTTAATAACTTTGAGTTTGACCTTTTTCAAAATATTTCGTAAGAAATAATGGTGTTGACATTTGCATATACGTATATTATTCCCGGGTAATGAAAACTTCCAGGTGGATTAAATTAGTTGTTCATCTGTGACAGGGGTGGCCAGCCTTTTTGACAGTGCGCCTCGAAATCGGCGTTCATCAAAAGAAACTTTCTCGCAGGCGATTGGGAATTTTAAGCAATAGATAAACATTCATTATCCACTCTTCACTCACAAACAACAAGAGAAAAACATAAGCTTAATGAAGCCAATGCCAACCGTTTATTTCCATTATTTCCTAGATCTTGTTGTGTAAACTGGGTGTGCGTGTATTTCAAAACATATCGTACGGAGCCACAATTTGTCGCAAAGCCCAGTTCGCAAAAGCAGGCTTTGAATATTTCTGCTAAAACCATAATTGGCCTCCTGTGCAATCATATGGGGCGGTGTGCTAAAAATAAAGTTTTCCTTCCTCGTATATCGGAAACGGGTGGAGGATTTCAATATCCTATTAGACGAACCTTGAAAACTGTCATCTTCTCGTTGGTAGTCTATTACCTGCATTTTGGAGTATTGAGTTCCAACGCGAATTACCGCCACGAGTCGTCCGAGATGAGTAATGGTTCGAATGTTGGTGGTGCATAGATATTGTGTTTTTCTTACAACACAGACTCTTTTTCTTCTCCGGAATCAGCAACCCAAATTTAGCAACGTGGGTCTGCTTACATGGATTCCAAGTACTTATGTACGTATCTAGAGGTTCAGAAATTGTTTGGAAGAAATTTATGAATCCTTCAAGAAGGTAATAGTTTTTGTTATTACTTGCCAGTAGCAAAGGTTACATTTCTAACGTAAAGTAAGCTATGTTTCTTACAATAAACTGTGCATTATACATCGATTTTAGTTTTGCAGTTTATGTTCCTCAATCGCTATTTCAGAGTTTTATTAAATTCGTACTGATTGATGTACATTTGCTAAATAATTGAAAGTAACTATATTTGTGGCTTTCACTAAAAAAGAAGTTATCCATTCGCGTTTTACAAACGAATGCTTTGGACTGTTGCCATTCAATGAAAAGTATATGCATATTTAAAAACCTACATATGTGGGTTATGTAACACCGCCAGATTGAAAGCAGTATAGCGGTTGCACGCTGCTTCAACGGCGCTTCTCTCCAAGAACTGCTTTCTGATTTTTCGGCCGGGTATGTCGAGGCTCGACTCCTGGCTAAGTTGTGGGAGGAGATTTTGCCCTACAGAACTAATGTATCTCTTCTGTGGAAGCAGTGGTCCAAAATTATAGATGAACGGCCGAACCGCTTTTTTTTTATTGGAGGTTTAACGACTAAACCGTGAGCAACTCGATGGGCTATAAGCAGTCACCCGTCCCTAATTTAGGGCCACTGGTTCCAGAGGATGGAGAGAACCAGTGCCGCAATACAAGCACAACATCCATGCCTCACTGGGATTCGAACCCAGACCCTTATCGGACGAGTGATCAGAGGCCATTGCTTTGTCCACTGCGCCACCGGGGCGGCCCAACCGCTTAGGATCCTTGCAGCTGCTAATAATGATGGTTAATCCGAAAAACAAAACAAAGGATGTGCAAGATATCATCTTGTACTTTCGATCTATGTGAAAACAGATTACTTGCGTTCAGTACGTCCATGTTCTGTGCCCAGAAGACACAGCTAATGATCAAAAAGGAATTCCAACTAAGTACAGAAATACGAGTAGCTTCATTGTCGTGAGTTTTAAAGCATAACTCTTACGTTACCAATCCAAAACGAAGAATGATATTCGTGCACTAGTTTTTTATGAATTGTCGAATATCACCAGTGTAATCGTTTGCAACCAATTACTCTGTTTGGAAACAGTTGAGATTGCACTCAAATTCACTTTAAAATATTTCATTCCTACACACGATGTATGGTAAACCAATGAAATCCTACCAGAGAAAGGAGAAAAAAAACTATTTTCGTAGAGTATGCTTTAGGTTTACATCTATTGTCTAAGTTAAAATTTTACTTTAAGAAGTATACCATTAAAAAACAATTCCTTATGTTGTCTCTGGCACCTGTTTAATAAAGATAAAACAATAATATAGAGTAAGAAGGAATAATATCAGCGAAACCACTAATTGTACTCAAAATGTTTGTTGTGGCGGAATATAATCAAGCCTAAATAAATATTTGCAGCCGAATATTTAAGGAAACCCTTTGAACCGAAAAGCTCTAAAAACTTGTCCCCATGGCGAAGACTGCAGTTCATGTGAAATAAGCTAATGGCAACGTAAATTTCCCCGTAATGAAAAATATCATGCCAAGAAAATACCTTTTCCTGGTAATTTTAGAAATCGAGATGCCATAATACTTTGAAAAAGGCATAGTTATTGATAATAAATATTAATTATTGCCTCTCTCGGCCGAATTATTGATCATTAAAATGTGCACAGCATGTTAAAATTATCTTGATATAAAATTATCTTGATAGAAAACAGTATGGAATTTAAACTAATATTTTCACATGTTGTGCGCACAAGTAGAAATACATTGAAAGGAAAGTTTTTTTACTGTATGTACTTATCACGGAAGCTGAGTTTTTTTTAAGAGGAAAATGTTCTGAATCTGCACTATGTTAAACGACAATAAAATTGCAATTCCAAACAGCACCATAAAGTAACGCCGACTATTGTGAGAAGTGGGCACCCTTCAAACTCCAAGATAATCTCCAGAATCATTAATGATATCAATGGTAATAAATTTTAAAACAGTCTTTCAGAATAAAATTTCAGAACAGATGAATATTAAAAGTTGTTGTCTTTAGCACGATATATTAAAACAATTTACCAAACCGTAAACAAATTTTACATTTTATTCACGATCCAAAACCGTTCAATGAATGTGACAAGTACTTTCGAAGCCACAATGGCTTCATCCTCAGGCCGACGATGACACGGTACAAGAAACAAACCAGTCAATTTCTGCTGCAATACGATGCTCATCTGTTCATAAGTTCACCAATCAGGTAGCGATGCCATCCCACTAAATCCTAAAGGTTAAGTTCAGAAATAAGACAAAATGTACAGTATTATACAAAGTCCTGAACACCCGTTTGTGCTTGTGAAGAATGAAGTATTCGTCTCCAGGGTGTGTGAATTACAGTTGGTAGTTCTATGTTGCAACACATTTCCCCGTAAGAAAGAATACAGAGACCTTCCAACAAAAGAATTGAGCGTTAGTCGACTGTAGATATTAAGATTTTAGTGTTGTTCCAGTCAGGGGTGTATCCATCCTGTTTTACTGCTACAGTGAGTGCGGTATTTATAGTATCAGTACGTGGGGAATATTTATGTTCAGACAGACGAGTATTTAAGGTCCGAAGTGTAGAGCCCACATAGTACTTAACTCCACTGTAAGTATCTTCAGGTAATAAAGGTATACTATACACACCAGATTTATTGAGGGTTGGAACTTTGTCTCTATCATACCTCACCAGTGAAAAAACATTGCTGGTACAAATTCCAAAGGACATATTATGTTTATGACATTCTTTTTTCAGAATAGAAACAAGTGGGGGAATAAATTCTATCTTACCAACAAATCGTGTAGATGTAGTTTGAGTAGATAATGTGGTAAATCTCAGTCTCTGGAATTTTCGGAAAAATCCTTGGAAAAGATGAGGTGGGAAGCCGAACAATTGTGTCATGGACGAAATCCTGGTTAATTCAAGTTGTCGAGCTCTGCGTGAAGACGAGTCAGTAAAAGCACGTTTTATCAAAAAGAGGGAGGAGGAGACCTTATGTTCAAAAGGGTGAGATGATGAATTTTGGTATCATGCAAGTTATAGAAGTAGGTTTGCAGAACACTGCGTAGTTGAGTTGGTGAGTTTTTAAGTCTCGAAGTAGTAAAATATCCAGGTACGGCAGTTTTCCTTGATCTTCAATTTCACAAGTAAACTTAATGGTAGGGTACTGTTTGGAAAGACAATCCCTAGTCATCCACTAGAGAAGTAGTCTAAGTGGATGACCCTGTCATCCACTTAGGCTACTTGTCTCCGGGTACGTTCCAGTGTCATTCACTTAGACTACTTGTCTCCGGGTACGCTAGTTCTACCCGTACTTTGGAAACCGCGTTGGCTACGTACCTTAAACCACTCACACTGAATTCTAGTGTGTCTGATAATAGCTCCATCCAAGCATTAAATTGCATTAATTCTTTTGACTCTCAGGGAACCCCATATATTATGACTTCTTTAGATGTTGTGTCATTGTTTCTTAGTGTACCTCTTCATTTGGTTCACGATATTATTGATAAAAAAACTTCATGAGCATAAATCTGTTCCACCTCTCGAAGCAAACGCAGTCATTGCGGGACTTCAGCTAATAGCCAAAAGATCGTGTTTTAAGTATGACAATGTCATTTATCATCAACCAGAAGGAGCCCCAATGGTTTCCCCACTCTTTCCCATTCTGGCTGAGATTCTGATGCAAACTCTTGAAGAAAAATTTTGTCGGAGTTTCCGGTTCAACCATTATTACATCTACGGTATGCCGATGACTTACTGATCTTTTGGCCCCACCCCTAGTCCTTACTAGAACGTTATACGGATTGTCTTTCCAACCAGTACCCTACCATTAAGTTCACTTGTGAAATTGAAGATCAAGTAAAACTGCCGTACCTGGATATTTTACTGCTTCGAGACTTAAAAACTCACCAACTCACCTACTCTGTGTTCCGCAAACCTACTTCTATAATTTGCATGATAACATGTTCATCATCTCACCCTTTTGAACATAAGGTCTCCTCCTCCCTCTTTTGATAAAACGTGCTTTTACTCATTCGTCTTCACGCAGAGCCCAACAACTTGAATTAACCAGGATTTCGTCTATGACACAATCGTTCGGCTTCCCACCTCATCTTTTCCAAGGACTTTTACGAAAATTCCAGAGACTGAGATTTACCACATTATCTACTCAAACTACCCCTACACGATTTGTTGGTAAGATAGAATTTATTCCCCCACTTGTTACTATTCTGAAAAAGGCATGTCATAAACATAATATGTCCTATGGAATTTTTACCAGGAATGTTTTTTCACTGGTGAGGAATGATAGAGACAAAGTTCAACCCCCCTCCCCAATAAATCTGTTGTGCATAGTATACCTTTATTACCTGAAGATACTTACAGTGGAGTTAAGTACTTTGTGGGCTCTACACTTCGGACCTTAAAAATTCGTCTGTCTGAACATAAATGTTCCCTACGTACTGATACTATAAATACTGCACTCACTGTAGCAGTAAAACACGATGGATACACCCCTGGCCGGAACAACACTAAAACCTTAATATCTACAGTCGACAACCGCTCAATTATTTTGTTGGAAAGTCTCTGTATTCTTTCTTACGGGGAAATGTGTTGCAACATAGAACTACCAACTGTGATTCACAGACCCTGAAGACGAATACTTCATTCTTCACAAGCACAAACGGGTGTTCAGGACTTTGTATAATACTGTACATTTTGTCTTATTTCTGAACTTTACGTTTAGGATTTAGTGGGATGGCATCGCTACTTGATTGGTGAATTCCTAAACAGATGCGTCTCGTATTGCAGTAGAAATTGACTGGTTTGTTTCTTGTACCGTGTCATTGTCGGCCTGAGGATAAGGCCATTGTGGCTTCGAAAATTTGTTTACGGTTTGGTAAATTGTTTTAATATATCGTGTTAAAGACATCAACTTTTGATTTTCATACTTCATCAGCACGAAAGAAACTGGTATCACTTCAGAACAGATATTGAAAAAAATAAACGTGTTTTTTCCGACCCTATCTTCTAAATTGGATGTTAATTTAGGAAGCATTTGCGTTTGGGATCTTTTCTGAGTGAATGGTATCTGAATCAATATCTATTAATTCAATCGGTGTTTGAACAAACAGATATGGATACAAAATTTGTAGGGTGAACATCCATATATTCTTATGTCCAGTAGTGGCACGATTATGTTTAGAATAAATTCTTAAATTACATGCAAAATATTGTGGCATTAATTTCGTCTAATAAAATTGGGGGAACTGAATGCTCTTTAGATCGGATTGTTACAAAAGAGATGTAAAAGTATATGATAAATGCCTACAACCACTGTTAGAAATTATGTGATTATGAGCAGAAAGCACAAAATTTCTCCCGCATTGATATTATAACCAAAATACCTGAAATCATTTTAAAAATAAAAAGTGCAAAACGCTCAACTAAATATGTGGTTTCAAGGTACCTAATTCATGAGACGAAGATTTTGTTGTTGCGTAGTAATCTTCGCAAATACTTCATGCATCATCTGCGTATGTCACTTTTTGATTACTTTAGGATGAACTACAACCCACCCGATCAGTTTTTATTTCACAAAATAATGGAAATCATAACAAGTTAAAACAGCACTAAAATGTGAGCTTCTTATACAAATTCCTCATGCGTGGTAATAACATTTGTCACACTCACGTCTGCGTTACATCCCGTCATACGTAAATTTAAGTGACATTAGAAAGCTTTCAAAATAAACAATTCCAATTTGCTGTAGAAGTAACTATGATAATCTCCCTTCCGAAAATAACTGTAATAAAACAGACAATTTTGTGAAATAATTCTGAATTATACATATTTAAATATTTGGATATTTTACTGCAATTCTTTAAATAACAGTGGTAACACATCATTTTCTTTTACATAAACAGGACTTTCTTTTCTACTTTGGCAAACACTGACAATGTTTGTTATTTTGACGCGTTGGGTGTGGTTACAATTCATTTAGACAAATATAATTTTTTAAAAGTAGCTAAATGATTATTCCATTGTTCTTTTATGACACATTTCTGGGTGTTCAATATAAATTCATTAATTCTATTCGGAATTAAAAAATGCCAACTTGAACATCAATGAAATGCATTATCATGTTTTATAAGTTGATAAATATTTTTTCCATTGTTCTTTTGGGACACATTTCTGTGTGTTACATATGAATTTATTAATTTTGTTCGGATAATTAAACTATGCCAAATTGAACATCAATGAATTGCATTTAAACATCATTGTGTTCATATGTAACAAATACGTTTCGTACGTTATATCTACAAAAGAATTTATATCATTATCAGTTATTAACGTTTTGTAAAAACCTTTGGCTGTTAGCTTCGCCTTAAGTTGTATTACTCGATCATGTTCTTTGAGTTCGTTGTATAAATCAACTTCATAAGCATGTTTTTTTTTCTTGCAGTTAATTCTCCAATGACCAAATATTATTCAGATATAAGAATTTATTTTTCTATTTCTGTGAATTTTACCCCTTTTCTAAACTGTTTTCTTCGAAAATCCTGTGCTTCTGTTATTGATTTTGTATCTGAGCCTTAAAAAAAATTATTTGTTTCATGTTCTGCCCGTGCTTTTCATCAAACCTCGGTGGCAAGTCCCTCTGCAGGTACACCTTTCGTTGTTCTTCCGGACATCATTTCTAAGCTAATACCTGGCCTTGATTAAAACAATATCTGACCTTTCTCAAACTTCTAAATTTTCCAGAAATTCTGCATGCATTCATGTACACTTACATTTGGCTACCATAATTGTACAACATTAAAATTTTCTTGATATAACTTTGGCATTTGCCTTTGCGAAACTTACCATTTTAGAATGCCGTCGACCTATGTAAAACCCAATTTTCTTCCTGTTACATATAGTCCCTATCGTTTTTATTACGAATCATGTACTACATTTGCCTTCAACCATAGTGTCCCTGATTGTTTTCATCATATAAAAAGTTGCATTTGACTTCAAACAAATATATCTGCTTGTTTCCATCATATATAATAATGCAAATGAACGGACGAGAGAACCAAGTTAAGTCTACTTATATCTCACAAATGAAATTCAATTCACTTATTTACTTTGGCTGGATATCCTATATTGAACCTACACCATAATTCGTATATTGGATAAATTTGCAACTGTAAGATACGCTTGCACATTTTCACTGGGGAACAAGCTCCCAATGTACAAATCAATCTGGGGCAGTATGTAACGTATAGTCATATATTTTCTACACCTTAGAACTTACTCTAGCTTTTTCTTAGTTGTTCTTTTCTTTGGCCAATTTTGCTCAGTTTGTTTTCTGTTTGAATAACAACAATTTTTGAAATTTCCAGGTACTTTATCATTTCAGTAAGGAGATTCTACTGTTGTAGCTTGCGAAATTAATTTCTGAAATAGGCAAAGTATACCCTACAAGCTAAACTTTTCATTTAATCTTTTTCACGTGTTATTGCAAAATAACTAAATGTATCTTGATTTTATGTTAAGATGTCGGCAGAGATTGTTTATCTGTAACTTTTGATTTCTGTTCTGAATTTCAGATAAATTCATCTAGCAGTTTACTGTTACATCTTATTGTTACATTCTCTTTGCCAAACTTTGATTTACAGCGGGTGGGATCATTTACAGTTCTTCGGATATTATTTAGAAGGATTCCTCACCAGCGAACTACGAAAGAAGATTTCTGCGTCATTTAGGTGCCTCATTATGGCCCCTAAATGACGGGGAAATCTACACTTAGTGGGATTCAATTTAAGGAAAACTTCTATAAGTACATGCATAGAAGAAACTGCCATCAGATGATCCACATCACACTGTTTGGTCGATATTACGTGCATGCATGATCTAGGTTGTAGCCTTCCAAGACACAGTAGAAAACGTGTCGTCCACGAACTCCAATATGCTGAGGGATTCAATTAAAGTCATGAAGTTCCCTGAAGGAACGAGGTAATGTGTGCTAGGTTCTGCATTCCTGGATTGCAGAGGCATAAAAGTGCGTGGGATTTTCAAACTTCCTTTTCTTTTGTTATACTTCACCAGTAAAAAAAATCTTCAAACGAGCTGATAGACTGACTAAAATTAAAATTGGAAATGATAGGGAATTTAAAAATGGAAATCGTTTTTAATCCTTCCAGCAAAGATATTGTCAGTTGATTATGATGCTTTGTCAATCATCGGTTACTGATGGGGCATAACAAATAAAGTTTGCCAGAAATACTGATGAATTTGGCAGTTCAGAGGAAGAATAGAGGATTACCGAATAAAAATAACTTCCAGAAAGGACGTTTCTGTGATTTTCTGAACAACATGATGAAAAAACAGCGTGTTTATCTCCATCAGTTAAAGAAACCACAAGCATGTAATGAGAAACATAAAACCTAAAGCAGAAATAAAATTGGGTTTAGTAACGAATGGTTATGGTACTGGTTGAACTGGAATAATACATGATAGGTAAAAATTATTCGAGAACATCAATCTGAAGATCACTGCTCAGAATTTACAACAATTATAACAAAACAGAGAAGTCATTACGGTGAAAAGCGTTTAATAGATAAACAAGTCAACCACAATGAAAATCAGGTTCTTACCGGATTATTTAAAAAATAATAATGGAGAAGAATGTTAAGAACTCGTTAAAACAGAAAACGGAGAGCTCCTATTTCTAGCTTTTCGTCATAGAGACTTTAGAGCAACACTAAATAACCACAATGTGAATGCTGTATGAAGCCATGAAGAGCCAGAGACACTATCAACCGCAACTTTTGTAAAATATATATTTTTTAATCTATTACGATTCCTTAAACTGTTTATTCTTTTAACCTAAATAATTATAAATATGATGAGAACAAACATTTCATATAAACGTGCCTGTAAAATATATTAATACGTGAGATTTTCTCATTTAACACAAGAATTTCGTGTCCAAGACATTTTCAGTTTAATATCCATAAAATAAAATATAATTATGATTCCACTGTGCAGTTTTTTCGCTAGTCATATCCATTCCAGATCTTTACTCTCCATTCACTAATCTATTTCTTTGAATTAATATCACAACTTATTCAAAATTATGGATCTACCAGTATTATTCATATCACGTAAACTTTTAACGTAATGCAAAGCAATGTCCAACACCCAACAAACGGTCACCCTTGCCAATCAACAGTGGCCGATTACATAATTTTTAGCAACAATTGTGGAATAAGATTTTTCTTAGCCTCGCACCTAAAACTGGCGAAAGGCTTAGTGAAACACAAGACGTCACGGCAGAGCATTGATATTTTTTTTAAAACCTAATAAAGCTATTTATGGGAAGAAATTACAGAAAAATGTTGGGTTATATTCTTAGTTATATCACATTTTGTATATCTCGTTTGTGACATCCATTGCTGTTCCTTTCCACGCTTCAGTGCTATATCAGATAATTCAGATAATTTGGTATACATCTCAGTATCGAATATATGTGTTTCATTTTCGACGTTTTCGCATCTTTTAAAACGGACCTGGTTTCTTTATTAATGTAAAAATTTCAGACTTTTCAGGTTTCATAACATCGAAATTTAGAAAAGACTTCTTGGTTATTTTAAAGTTTACCAGAAATATGTCCATGTAATATATATACACACTTCCTCAAAAATAAAACAAAAAAATCGTTGCACCCAAAAGGATGTGTCGGATTGTAAGGCTATTCGGGAAGAAGGTAAAGTTTACCAGAAACAATAAATGATTAAATACTGAAACTAATATGGGCAATATTTGTTGGTCTACACGGCAATAGTACGGCGTCGGTCCGCCATGTCTGCTCACACGGCATGCCAGACGTCTCACCATAGAGTTGTAATGGTACCTTAAGGTGTTTTGCGATGAGCCACTCCATGCAGCTCGAATCTTGTCACGCAGTTCCTGCATATTGTGCGGTAGGTGTGCAGTGTGGATAGCGCGTCCAATAGCATCCCACACATTTTCAATCTGCGATAGGTCTGGCGATGCTGCTGGCCATGGCAGAGTATCAGGGCTTTGAAGGCAAGCTTTTTATACAGCAGCACTATGCGGACGAGCGTTGTCCTGTTGGAAAGTTGCACAGGAGTGTGCGTTTAAAAAATGAAAGGTCACTGGTTGCAAGACCTCATTAACGTAACGCTGGGCTGTCAAAGTGCTCTGTAATGAGCACCAGAGGTGATCTGGCATCGTAGGGAATTGCATTCCACACCATGACACCAGGACTTCTGGACATCTGGCGATCGACAACAAACCGTACATCTTGGCGGTGACCACGGTGTATCCACATAAAGATCCTGTGGTCGTTTCGTCCAAGACAAGAGCAGGATTCGTCACTGAAGTTCACCTGCTGCTATTCTGACTGGCTCCATGAGAGTCTGGCATGAAACCATTGCAGTCTTTGGCGACAAGGCAATTGTGTTAAGGGCAGTCGTCTTATCTGTCTGCGTGCTCGCAGCCTTACGTCGTGCAGCCGTTTGCCAATGGTGCTGGCACTAATCGGATGAAATATGGAGGGCACCACTGCTCTGTGAATATCCTCAATCGTGACTGTTAACTCACTCTGCGCATGTCGCACAACTTGTCGGTATTTTCTCCCGTGGTTTGTCTATGTCTCCCAGACACTTCCTGTCGCTTCTGCGTGCCTTGTTCTATCCAACGCCGGCCACAACGTACTATGGCGATATCCGCACGACCGGTGTGGCACCCAATACGTCGATAAAAACCATCCCTCTTCCAGGAGCACAACTTTTCCGGCCCCTTCCTCGCAATCTCTTAAACTGTTAAATTGCTTTTGACTTTTTCTCTTCCGAGGCACACTTCACTTACAAAGGATGCAACCAACACAGCAGCACGAGTCATAATAGCAAGCAGGCGCAAAAGGGTCGATCTTGTTTAGCCGCACAGGTTGACAGCGTTACGACTCCTCCTCGCTTAAGCGTCACTTGCGCGGCCGAGCGCGATACTCGAATCCTTTATTAGTATGTTCTCATGATTTCCAACCTACCCATCAAGCTATCATTCCTGTATGTTGCTTCCTTCTGGGTGCAACTTTTATTTTTGACGGTGAGTGTATGTATATATTAAGTAACAAGTGTGTGAGAAATTGTTAAGATGAATAAGGGAAATGAAGATTTTTTTCTGAATAATGGAATGTGACACACTTTTACTCCGCAAATACTTAAATATGTATGTGGGTTTTCGGTATGCCTCGTGCCTCTGACAGTGCAACGCCGAGATCATCAGCACCTGAAAAGGAACGACCACTGGATGGCGTGGAGCATCGGACGTTTGGCATCCTCGCCAAAAACATGCTCATACTTGCAAGAAGCTTTCACTGAAGAAGCTTTGGTTTTGAGGCTTATCAAAACAAGCAGGGAGCTGAATATTTGTACAGATGTAAGAAGGATGCTTTATGGAACATTACTAAAATAAATCGTGTGTATTTTACAGAAAATATAGGTTTTAAGCGAGGTAAAAATTTCCATGTCAGCTACTGAAACGCTAAAATTGGGCTTAAACAGACACATTAGTGTAACACTGAGGTATAGAGATACAGCGAGAGAGAAAGAGAGAAGTTAAAGAAATGAAATCAACTAGAGAATGTAGAAAATAATAAGTGAAGTAGCTTTGTGAAAGGCATATTCAAAGAAAAGCTGTCTATATTTCAAACCCAATTAAACCGATTGTAAAAAAGTTTAGCAGCAAAACACGGGCTTTAAAACAGTCTGTGGTTAAGCTAGCATGGAATTGTAATTTTAGGCTTTTTTTAGTATCAAAGTACCGCATACACTCAGTATTATTTGGTTTTCCCTAAATCATTCGTTATTTTTTTCCAATGCAAGTGTTTACACACACATCCTTCTCAATACATATAGAAAAAACGATAGAATGAATGAACCATTCAGTACTTCCGATTATTTTTAATTAAAGATCTGCAGAATAAACTGAAAGTAAAAAAGAAACTTCAGAATACATTTGAAAAAGCTGAGTCAACGGCCCGTGCACGTAGCAAATATTGAAAATTGTGTGAGGGTAAAAAAACAATTGAAATTGAAGGTTAAAATATCTCAGTTTTATTAAAATAGTAAAACAAACTTTGTGTTTCTTAAAAATGAAACGAAGCGAGAACGATTTTGTTTTGTTCTGTTCGAAATTAATTTCCAGTAAAGCAATCTACACGTATAGGTTTGTGAATAACAAAAACGACAAATTGTAGCGTGCCATACCCAGTATCAATAATAAACCACGACATGTTTCTGAAAAAATTAGAAAACACTCGTTTATGTAGAGTGGAACAATTTATTACAGTACATGCATTTATAGAGGAAATTGAGGAAATATCGAATGTCAGAATAATATTACGTGTGTACAAATGTTCTTACCCGATTTTATAGTTGAGAACAAGAACAAAGTTTTTCATACGTAACATCTTATTCGCTTACACATAAGCGCCATTTTTTAATCTGAGCCCGTTGATATCTTTCTCGTAGTAATTAAAATCCCTTTTACTAGAAGTCCGTTTTCGGGTCAAAAAACTCTTGTAAGGCAAGTCTCGACATCTTCATCGAAGGGGTTTTTTCCAGCGGTGTTGTTCTTAAAGAAGATCAAGAAAGGTGGTAGTCCGTTAAGTGAAAGTTCTGGAGAATACGTGGAGTGTGGTAACACTTCGTATCCGGTGTCAATGAATTTTCTCTGAGTATGCTAAGTTGTATGGGGTCTTGCGTTGTCATGGTGCAAGATGACGCGTTTGCGATTTACCAATGCTGGTTGCTTAGATTTTACTTTTTCTTTCAGCTTCTTTTCCAACTATTGGCAGTACAGTTCAGTATTTATTCGTTTGGTTAAGTGTACAACTAGCTCCCAGTAGATTATTATCCTCCTTGATATCCCAATTTTCCGCTCACTCAACAAGACCTTTTCTCGGATGCAATCGTCCTACTAAGTTCGATCGGAGCAGTACCTTCTAACTGGGCATGTAGTATGTACTTTGGGCCCCTAGCATTTTCTTTGTAAACCACCAACTCTTCCAAGGTCACCCGTTCAAGGAAAGGTTTATTTCTGCGACGCTCAAGCAAACAAAGATAGGTCGTCATTCTGTGCGATCCATTCCTTGCGGATTTGTCATTAAATACTCACTCGTTCGAAAACCCCACGTGCAGGTATCCTTCTTTCTACTGTTCTTCTGCACACAAAAAAGACCTGATCTCAGTAACTCTTCAATAACTGTTAGATGTTGGTCAAGAAGAGGTTGAGGTCTCTTCGGAAACCTCTGATAGAACTTCAGAACGTGGTTGATCAATTTACTCTTCTGCCTCCAGGAATTTCCTCTACCAAAGGCGACATGTGCTTTCGTATACAGCATTCTCACCATACTATATCTGACAATTGTAGCTGCAGGCTTCAGCTGCACTGCTGTATTTGTCTAACTCAAAAACCAAACAAAGCCCTCCATGTGTTCTGTCTGGTTTGACATGGTAACCCATGTGTGATTTGTTTACAAATGGGATTCACCTGAATACTTGGTGCCATTTTAGAGCACACTCCGCAAAGCATTTTGAACATCACACACTCCGTCTGCTGTCGCGCGTGTTACGTAACTCTTTACCTGGAATTTGCATCGCGAAAAAACGGGAAGAATGTTTGCACACACGTTATACTTGGTTCCAAAGATGAGCAGAAATCGAAAAGAAGTGATGCATAATGCGCCGTAAAAAACTTCGTCGTTTAAACACCTTTCAATCACAAAAAATATCTTCCTTTTCACGTCGGGTTGTTCTTTGAGATTAAAATTATGAACGTTTGTAGCGATAAAATCCAGAAACAAATGTTTGCACTACCTCAGCACAAATTGTCAACTCCCTCACTTGCTGAGAGCTAAATGGTTGAGAACAAATTTGCGAAGCGTGTCGCTGTGTTCATCACAATAGTTACCTTCCCAATTCGCAGCAGCCTTGAATTTATTTAAAGCAGTGAAATAAAGGTCAATCCTACACATCAGTTTATAGAATCAAAACTAAGCACAGTAGTCACAGAATTAAAAAAAAAAATTGAATTATTCGGAAGTCGAAATATTCATGAGGAATTTCAAATAATCTTGGTAAAAAGTTTCTTTACATAACAACTTAGATAATTCAAGGATAGAGACATCATGATTTGTTTCTGTGTGGTATAATCATACATGATAATCTTCTAATTTACTCGAAAGAACAATCCATGGAATGATATTTAACGTCTTTGTTTAGGACATGTGGTATTTTAATGTGGAGTATGATAATCCCTGGCAGCCATATATTCCACAGTACTTATGGAAGTTATTGTTGAGGTCTCGAATTCATGACCACTTTTCTGAGGTGAACAGTTTTGACCTCTTAGGTGCACTACGATAAAATGATAGAATCAGAACGACCGGGTAACGCGTTTGTATTCACCTACACTGCACGGTGAATGTAAGCGCTAACATATATCTTAAGAAAAGCTGACAACCCATCCTTTCCAAAATGAGAGCGCCGCCGGTTTTAGAAACGCACACATACTTTAATTTGCAGGTAGTTGTTCTTCTGAAACCGTTGTTCAACTTGGCATTTCTTTCATTTTAGCAATGGAAGTGGAAGCTGCAAAAAAGCTGACAATAGTGGCACTATCAAGAAAAAAAAAATCCCCATGCAATTGAAGGCATGCGCGAAATATGGAGGGGCCAAAATATTACTGAGGA